>CAUPSL010001041.1:85000-119448 GCA_963514005.1 Raja brachyura
TGGTCTCACTAAAGCTCTGTACAACTGCAGAAGGACCTCTTTGCTCCTATGCTCAACTCCTCTTGTTCGTTTGGAACTGCATATATCGATGTATTTCTAAATGACAATAAAGTTTGTTTGACTCATGAAGGCCAACATGCCATTCGCTTCCTTCACTGCCTGCAGTGATGAAGGGTGTCGACCCAAAATGTCACCCATTCCTTCTCTCCAGAGACGCTGCCCGTCCCGCTGAGTTATTCTAGCACCTTGTGTCTATGTTCGGTTTAAACCAGCATCAGCAGTTTCTTCCTACACATCAGACACGGACCGAGATCACGCACACCTCCAGATTCAGGGACAGTTTCTTCGCGGCTGTTATCAGGCAACTGAACCATCCTCTCACCAACCAGAGAACAGCGCCGAACTACTATCTACCTCATTGGTGACCCTCGGACTATCCTTGATCAGACTTTACTGGCTTTACCCTTGCACTAAACGTCATTTTATCCACACTGTGAACGACTCGATTGTAATAGAAACATAGAAACATAGAAAATAGGTGCAGGAGGAGGCCATTCGGCCCTTCGAGCCAACACCGCCATTCATTGTGATCATGGCTGATCGTCCCCTAGCAATACCCCATGCCTGCCTTCTCCCCATATCCCTTGACTCCACTAGCCCCAAGAGCTCTACCTAACTCTCTCTTAAATCCATCCAGTGACTTGGCCTCCACTGCCCTCTGTGGCAGGGAATTCCATTAATTCACAACTCTCTGGGTGAAAAGGCTTTTTCTCACCTGAGTCTTAAATGACCTCCCCTTTATTCTAAGACTGTGGCCCGTGGTTCTGGACTTGCCCAACATTGGGAACATTTTTCCTGCATCTAGCTAGTCCAGTCCTTTTATAATTGTATATGTTTCTATAAGATTTCCCCTCATCCTTCTTCTAAACTCCAGTGAATACAAGCCTAGTCTTTTCAATCTTTCCTCATATGACAGTCCCGCCATTCCAGGGATCAATCTCGTGAACCTGGGATGCACTGCCCCAATCACAAGGATGTCCTTCCTCAAATTAGGAGACCAATAATCATGTATTGTCTTTCTGCTGACTGGTTAGCACGCGACAAAAAACGTGACAATTGGGCACAGGTGACAATGAACGAAACTGAAACTGACCGGCAATAATGGTTCTGTTTAGTTTATTCTCTCCAGAAATGCTGCCTGTCCCGCTGAGTTACTCCAGCATTTTGAGTCTGTCTTCGGTGTAAACCAGCATCTGTAGTTCCTTCCTACATATTTTTTAGTTTCGTTTAGTTTTGTTTAGAGATGCAAAGCGGGCCTTTTCATTGTACCTGCACCTCACCGCTGATGTGCACGTTAGGTGTTGCCAACGTTCCCACTCCCAAATAAGGGACAAAAGGTCAAAATACGCGACAAATTCCCCACGGCGATCCGTTGACCGATTCGGCCATGGCTGGGTGAATGATGAGTTGGGCCCGGGTGCTGGACCGCACACAAAGCCCAGCCGGCGGGCCAGCTGAGGAGTTTTGGCCCCGGGGGCCGTGCGCCCCATCCAACTGGTGAACCGATGATCGGCTGTGAGAAGGAGGGGCGGTGGTGGTGGTGGTGGTGTCGGTGGTAAGCGAAGGTCTGAAGGTCGGACAGCTGGCCGGACTGCCGACCGACCGACCGACGGGGCCACGGGCGAGGAGGTGCTGCTGCTGCTGCTGCACTCCATGGGCTGCGTTACGTCGGGGCGGGTGAGGCGTGACCGGACGCGGCGCTCCGACCCGACAGTCCTCTCGACCCGAGTAGCAGCGGTCAAATACGGGGCAAGGGCGGTCCCCTACGGGACAAACCAATTTAGCCCAAAACACGGGATGTCCCGGCTAATGCGGGACAGTTGGCAACCCTTAGTGCACATGACAATAAACTTCACCCTAACCTTGACTCCCTCATTTACGCAGAAACATAGAAACATAGACAATAGGTGCGGGAGTAGGCCATTCGGCCCTTCGAGCCAGCAGCACCATTCAATGTGATCATGGCTGATCATCTAAAATCGGTACCCCGTTCCTGCCTTCTCCCCATATCCCTTGATTCCTTTAGCCCTAAGAGCTCTCTCTTGAAAACATCCAGTGAATTGGCCTCCACTGCCTTCTGCGGCAGAGAATAGTAAGATTGAACGAGAACTTACCAGTTCGAAGGTTGATCTTTATTTTATGAGGAGTCGAAGTGAGGGATTTCGTGAAGAGCCCGCCGGCGCGCATGCTCGACATACTTCAAAGTAGCGGCGTGGAATCACAGAACCAACAATAGAAATGACTTTGCATAGTATGATTGAAGTGACTAAGATTACCAGATGAAGGTGATTGAGGGTTGGGCGAGGAGGGCATGAAATCCCTCACTTCGACTCCTCATAAAATAAAGATCAACCTTCGAACTGGTAAGTTCTCGTTCAATCTTACTATTTCATTTCGGAGTCACGTGAGTGACTTCGTGAAGACTTCAAAGCTTCTGTGATTACACACCCTGGACCACGTCCATGCTGACACACCACTACCAGGGATGGATGGGAGGAACAAACTTGCTCAACAGTCCATACTGCAAAACAAGAGCATATTTATGAATAACAAATCAAACCCCTCATGCGGGGACATCTCCACGTTCTTGACCTGCATTCAGCACGGCTTCTGCGAACTGTAGAGGAGCAGCAACAGGCTTGTTATAAAAACGCTGGAACACAGCTTCATTAGCCCATCCTGCGGTGGCGAGAATTTGGTCCATGGGCACCTCCATGACCCTCGCCGCTGACGTCGATGCAGCCCTGGTGGAATGAGACTTGAACACATTAGTGTCGATACCTGACTTGATACCAAGACGACTCGAAGCCACCTGGATATCGTCTGGACTGTCACTCGATGATGAGGTCTCTTATGAGTGACAAGCAGGTATCTCTCCATTCCTCTGATGCGTGCCGTCACGTTGACATAGTGGCGGATATGTGAGGCTAAACATAGCCTAGCATCTGCGGGGTATGCCGGGAACTTCAGCTGCAGCCCTGTGCACCCAGGTCTATGCTGCTTTAGTAGCTCGTCAATGAAAAAGACTACTTCTGTGGGGGTAGACGTCATTCTGTCGACACGAAGTTTGTGTAGTGTCTGTACCCTCTGAGCTGAAGTCAGCGCTAGTAACATCACCAGCTTCATGGTGAGTTGGTCCAGTTGGAGCCCTTCCATGGGTGACCACGTCCTGAGCAGGGTTAATATGTCCCTGACATCCCAGGTGATATTATAGCGTGGTGTAGGCGGATTCATATTGAATATACCCCGCATGAGTCTGGACACTAGCCTGTTGGATCCTAGCTCCAAACTGAGGTAGAATGATAGCGCACTTCTGGCGCTGTTGATGGCACTGTAACTTAAGTGTTCATCATAGTGCAACCCCGCGAGGAATTCCAGGACGTCGGTTATTGTCACGTCATCGTACGTGATGCGAGAGCGGCTGCAGTAGACTTCCCACTTCTTAATATGCGAGCGGTATCTTCGCCTTGTAGACTCTCGACACGACGCCCCGATGGTATCCATGGTCCGAGCCGAGAGGCCGTATTGGACTAACGGCCTGTTCAAAACCTGCAAGCCAACAAATTTAAATAGCCATGGCAGGGATGTGGCTCCCCTGAGACAGGGTGAGTAACCAATTGTGGGCAACCCTTCAAAAGGACCCAAGGTTCGTTGAGCATGTCAAAGACCACCGGATACCAAGGCTGTGTGGGCCAATCGGGTATAATAAGGATGCCCTTGGCAGCATCTGCCTGAATCTTTTGCAATACCCGACTGATGAGGCAAAACGGGGGGAAGGCATAGAAAAACCACTTCCCCCAGTCCAGCGAGAATGCATCTAGCGCTATTGCCCCAGGATCTGGTTCCCATGAAACGTAGGTTGGTACCTGATGGTTCAACCGTGACGCAAAGAGGTCAATGTCCGGTTTACCAAATTTGGCTGTGACTTTAGAAAAGATCTCAGGATGCAACATCCATTCAATATTGTCATTAAATTTGCGTGACCTGGTGTCCGCCACAGTATTAAGCTCACCTGGCAAATAGGTAGCTGAAATCCAAATGTCTCTTTGAACACACCAGAGCCAAATTGATTTTGCCAATTTGTCACACGAAACTGACCTGGTACCACCCATATGGTTTAAATATGCTACTGCTGTGGTGTTGTCTATTTGGAGACGGACATGTGCTCCAACAAGCTTGGAACAATACGCACGAAGTCCGTGGAATGCTGCCAGCAACTCCAAATAGTTAATCCCTTGAGTTGACAACACCGTTGATTCAAGGGTGTCCCATCTGCCACCACAACTAGAGCAATTATTCGTGGCTCCCCAACCATTGGAGCTTGCATCAGTTTGCAAATATACCACCGGATTAGCCTCCCTAATAGGCTTGAATGAGCTGCTAATGTGACACACCCACCATTGCAACTCATTTATCGCTTCAGGCGGCAGCTGCATGGACCGATCATAATGACCAGCGTTCTGTTTTAACGCAGCAATTTTAGCTCTTTGCAAATTCTGATAATGCAAAGGTCCATATCGCGCTGCCGGGAACAAAGCTACCAGCTTCCCAATTATTGTAGCTGAATGCCGAATCGATGGTATATTGGTGCGGATTAAATCTTGACACACCTGGGTAACCTCCTCAATCTTGTTAATTGGAATGGTAACCCTCATGCTTATAGAGTTCATCGTGAACCCTAGGTAATTAATCACCTGGGCAGGGTAGAACTTTGATTTCTCTGGATGGACAATAAACCCCAATTGTTGAAATATATTGACAGCAGCTGCAACACCCTGTTCAGCCAATTCCAGGGTGTGGCCCACAATTAAGATATCATCTAAATAGGCCATAACTATATGGTGTCGTTGTCTCAAATAAGCCATAATTGGCTTCACTAATTTAGTGAACAATCTAGGGGCTGTGGTGAGCCCATTAGGCAAAGCCTTGTACTGCCAGAGTTGCCCCATCCAGATGAATTTCAAAAACCTTCTGTCACATTTCTGGACGGATACGGAATAATATGCGTCTTTTAACTCGATGCCTGCCATAAAGCAACCATGAGAAATCAATGATTTGGCTGTTTCAAACGTATCCATTTTAAAATGAGTATATGTTACAAAAGTATTCAAACGGGTTAGATCAATAATGATACGACAACCTCCATCCTTTTTAGGTCTGGTGAATATGTTCGAAACAAATTCAACTGGCTCATGCACCACTCTCTCAATCACTCCTTTGTGCTCAAGACTTAACAGTTCCTTATAGCCGGCTGCCTGTTCTGCAGCAGATAATTTAAACGTTCGAGCGGGCATGTGCTGGGATGGAGGAATGTCGCCATTAATAAACTCAATTTTATGCCCCTGAATATTCTGCAACACATACTCGTCACCAGTAAAATTACCCCATGCACCCAAAAACCACCGAAGGCGACCACCAACATGTGAAGTTAAACAGAGAGAAAAGAGAGAACCAGACCCCCTCACCTCCATGGTTACCGGCGGTCCTTGACACGCGTGTGCGGACGTGGAGGTGCTGGGTTGGCTTGAGGGCGCGGCGTCTTCGTTTTCCACCAGGGTCTCTGCCGACCCTGTCCTAAAAAAGACCCCTGGTGCTGGGTCTGATGTTGCTGTCGTTGTGGAGCTTGAGGGTGGGTCCTCGTCGAGGTACTAGCAGACCCTCGTGATCGAATGTATGGAGACTTTGAGCCTGACGGTGTGGGGGCACTCTGAGGGCGCATGATCCCCACCGTTTTGGCTTGCTCGTCAAGCTCTTTGACTCTCTTCGAGAGGTCCTCCCCAAAGAGCTGACGGGGCGGGGGCGGCGGCGGTGGTTTGCACAATCCTGCAAACTTTGGATTGAGCGCTGGGCGGATGCTGTTTTTGCGAAACCCGTTAATTTCGTGCTGGGTCGCGTACAGGAGGGCCAGGGCATCTTCCTGGTCCAAATTCAATTCGTCCCCGTCCACCGACCGCACAAAGGCGGTAATACCGGCCGTGAGGAGCTTCAGGATCCGCTGCAGTTTTACCTCCTGTTGACGGATAGCCGCACTGATGTTGCCCCATATCGGCGTATTGACCACAGGCACGTTGAGGGAGTTGCAATTGGATGGAGCCTTGTGACGGCTCATTGCCTGAATGAGGACTTCTTCCTGTAGTTGCTGGTTGTTAAGAAAGTCCACAGTGGCTGCCAGCTTCGTGTTTAAAGGAAGTCCAGATGAATGTGGGGCCGCAAATTTGGTCGCCACATCCAGAAGATCCTCCGCTGGTACCTCCACCGGAGGTGGTATGGGATCCACCAAAACCTCCTCCTCCTGTTGCTCCAGGCTGATGGTAGAGGCTGGTGACGACGCCCTGTGCCTGTGGCTGCCCTGCTGTTGTTGGCTTTGTAGCAGGAGCTCCAGCAGCCGCTCCATACGGTCAATACGCCCTTCACCCTGAACACTCAGGTGGTCGGAGTCCTCCGGCTCTGAAAAGAAAACCGGGCTCCTATCATCGGCCCGCACCTCATCGAGGCCCTGCCGGTGCCGGTAGTTGTCGCTAACAGCCGCCGAGGCGAAACTGCGCGATTCCCGCGCGGGCGTGTTCAACCGCCTCCGTTTAGCGGGAGCTGACGCCGCTGCCACTAAGGGCACTTGCAGCGTGGTGTCGGCACCAGCCGAAGCATGGCTACCTGAAGCCCGCGCAGGCTTGCCGGCTGCCCACATCGTGGACCTTGCCGACGCATGGTCTCGCCCACCCATCCATGGGGGGCTCGGCGACCGTGACGAGACCCGACTCAACCGACCCGTCCCGGCGTCGAGAGTCGGGGTGTGCCGGCTGGACCTCACAGCCGCCCCGGGTCTCGCCCTGGAACCTGACCGCTCCTCCGTGTCAGGCAATGCCTTAGCCCTGGCAGGGTTAGGCTTCTGGGCTCCTGCCCTGCCCCTTCTCGGGGGGCTGAGTGGAACGGGCCGTGCAGCCGCACGCCCCCTGCTCGAGGTCGCCAGCGAGCCCGCTGACGACCTGACTGCCATGGCAGGGTCCCCCTGCTCTGGCGGCACACCACACTCCTCCTCGTCGAACTCCTCCGAGCTGTGGTGTGCTGGCGGATCTGGACCTGTAAACACAGGGCTTACCCACATCTCCGCCTGAGTCCCGGCCTGCACTGCAGGTACTGCCGATGGTAAAGGCCCCGGAACTGTTGACCGGCGAACTCGTCCTGACGTCCTCCGGCCCTTCGAACTCCCATCCATGTCCTTGCTGCAAGACATAACGAACAACAAGGACCACCAACTAAAGGTGGAATACTCACTTCCGTGGCCCCTTATGAAGGGCTGGCGAGGAGCGCGCTCCACCGCCAGCCGTCGCAGCAATGTCGAGCATGCGCGCCGGCGGGCTCTTCACGAAGTCACTCACGTGACTCCGAAATGAAATTCCACAGATTCACAACTCTCTGGATGAAAATGGTTTTCATCATCTCAGCACTAAATGGCCTACCCCTTATTTTTTAATTGTGACCCCTGGTTCTGGACTCCCCCAACATCGGGAACATTTTACCTGCATCTAGCCTATCCAATCCCCAAAGAATTTTATATGTTTCAACGAGATCCCCTCTCATCCTTCTAAATTCCAGTGAATACAAGCCCAGTCGCTCCATTCTTTCAGCATATGACAGTCCCGCCATCCCGGGAATTAACCTGGTGAACCTACGCTGCACTCCCTCAATAGCAAGAATGTCCTTCCTCAAATTAGGGGACCAAAAGTGCACACTTTGGACTTTAGACTCGAGGGATAGGCGGAAACAGATCCACCGCGTCCGCACCATCCGACGGATCGCCCCGTACACTAGCACTGTTCTGCATTCTTGTAACTGTCACCGTATGTCATCTTGTTACTTGTGGGCGGAGCACCAAGGCAAATTCCTTGTATGTGAACACTTGGCCAATAAATGTACTTACTCACTTGATCCTGACTACTGTTGCTGTACCACATGTGGATGCTTCACCGATTCACCTACAAACTTGTACGTCTTTGGAGTGCGGGAGGAAACCGGAGCACCCGGGGAAAAACCTGGCGGTCGCGTGGAGAACATGCAAACTCCGCACAGACGGCACCCGTGGTCAGGATGGAACCCCGGGACTCTGGCGCTGGTGAGGCAGCGACTCTACCGCTGCGCCACCGTGCCGTGTGGAAGAATCGCATGCTATTGCCTCTCCTGCCTCAGAATGTTTGTCCCCCACAACTCTCCCCAACTTCTACAGATGCGCCGCAGGAAGCATTTTATAGGGACGCATCCATCACAGCACGGTTTGGGAACAGCTCCATCCAAGACCGCAAGAAATTGCAGCGAATTGTGGACCATCGCACAAACCAACCTCCCTTCCATTGACTCCATCTACACCTCACGCTGCCTCGGCAAGGCCAGCAGCATCATCAAGGACCAGTCTCACTCCGGCCACTCCCTGTTTAGTTTAAGGTCGTCAAAAATGCTGGAGAAACTCAACGGGTGAGGCAGCATCTATGGAGCGAAGGAATAGCAACCTCCATCTTTAGGAAAACAGCCTCCTCTGTTATCTCCATCTGAGGAAAGACATTCTTGCCATAGAGGGAGAACAGAGAAGGTTCACCAGACTGATTCCTGGTATGTCAGGACTTCCATATGAGGAAGGATTGGATAGACTCGGCTTGTACTCGCTAGAATTTAGAAGATTGAGGGGGGGTCTTATAGAAACTTCCAAAATTCTTAAGGCGCTGGACAGGCTAGATGCAGGAAGATTGTTCCCGATGTCGGGGAAGTCCAGAACAAGGGGTCACAGCTTAAGGATAAGGGCGAAATCTTTTAGGACCGAGATGAGAAAAACATTTTTCACACAGAGAGTGGTGAGTCTCTGGAATTCTCTGCCACAGAAGGTAGTTGAGGCCAGTTCATTGGCTATATTTAAGAGGGCGTTAGATGTGGCCCTTGTGGCTAAAGGGATCAGGGGGTATGGAGAGAAGGCAGGTACGGGATACTGAGTTGGATGATCAGCCATGATCATATTGAATGGCGGTGCAGGCTCGAAGGGCTGAATGGCCTACTCCTGCACCTATTGTCTATTGTCTATTGTCTATTAACACTATCCTACACCAACTGGGGACATTTTTTTTCATTTGTACCTAGCCAATAAACCTACAAACCTGCACATCTTTGGAGTGTGGGAGGAAACCGAAGATCTCTGAGAAATCCCACGCAGGTCACGGGGAGAACGTACAAACTCCGTACAGACAGCTCCCGTGGTCGGGTTCGAACCCGGGTCTCCGGCGCTGCATTCGCTGTGAGACAGCGACTCTACCGCTGCGCCACCGTGACTGCCCCTCTCCTCCCATCTTGCCCCGACCAATGAAGGCCGTACACCTTCGTTACCACCCTACCGACTTGCGTTCCCATTTTTGTGGAGTTACGGACTTGAAGCCCTGGATCCTTCTGTACGTCATGTCATCCCATCCTTTGACCTCCCAAAGTGCACCACATGGACTAGAGTTTCTAAGCTGTAGGTTTACAAGAACGATCCCGGTAATGTGTGGGTTAACATATGATGAGCGTTTGTCGACACTGGGCCTGTACTCGCTGGAGTTCAGAAGGTTGACGGGGGGGACCTCATTGAAACTTACAGAATCGGGAAAGGCCTGGATAGAGTGGATGTGGAGAGGATGTTTCCACTAGTGGGAGAGTCTAGGACCAGAGGTCGCAGCCTCAGAATTAATGGGCGCTCTTTTTGGAAAGGAGGTGAGGAGGAACTTCTTTAGTCAGAGGGTAGTTAATCTGTGGAACTCATTGCCACAGCCGGCTGTGGAGGCCAAGTCATTGGATATTTTTAAGACAGAGACAGACAAATTCTTGATTAGAACGGGTGTCACGGGTTATGGGGAGAAGGCAGGAGAATGGGGTTAGCAGGGAGCTACATCAGGCATGATTGAATGGCGGAGTAGACTTGATGGGCCGAATGGCCTAATTCTACCCCTACAACTTGTCAACATGAGCTTGTGGGCGCTCTCTTTCATATAATCTGTTGACGGAAGTTCATGCATTATTTCTCCAAACAGTTGGGCTCCGAAAGTCCCATCTCCTTCTGCAACCCCCCCCCCCCCAACCCCACCCCAACCCCCACTCCCACTCCCACCCCCAACCCTCTGTGTCCCACCTCCATCACACCACCACACAGGCCCTTGAAAATGACCTCTCACAAGTTCACAAGTTGCAGGAGTAACTCTGCCTCCCAATCCCATTTTCCTGCCTTCTCCACATAACCCTTGACACCCGTTCCAATCAAGAATTGGTCTATCTTGTCTACTCTTCGTGGAGAGATTTAGTTGGCCAGAGGGTGGTGAATCTGTGGAATTGTTTGCCACAGAAGGCTGTGGAGGCTGTCAATGGATATTTTTAAGGCAAGAGATAGATAGATTTTTGACCAGTGTAGGGTGTCAGGGGTTACGGGGAGAAGACCGGAGATTGGGGGTTAGGAGGGAGAGATAGATCAGCCGTGATTGGGTGGTGGAGTAAACATAGAAACATAGAAAACAGGTGCAGGAGTAGGCCATTCGGCCCTTCGAGCCAGCACCGCCATTCATTATGATCACGGCTGATCGTCCAACTCAGTATCCTGTAACTGCCTTCTCTCCATACCCTCTGATCCATATAACCATATAATAACCATGTAACAATTACAGCACGGAAACAGGCCCTCTCGGCCCTTCCAGTCCATGCCGACCATTTATTTTCCCCTAGTCCCATCCACCTGCACTCAGACCATACCCCTCCATTCCCTTCCCGTCCATATACCTATCCACTTTACTTTTAAATGTGAAAATCGGTCCTGCCTCCACCACTTCTGCAGGAAGAACATTCCACACAGCCACCACTCTCTGAGTAAAGAAGTTCCCCCTCATGTTACCCCTAAACTTCTGTCCCTTAATTCTCATGTCATGCCCTCTTGTTTGAATCTTCCCTACCCTCAATGGGAAAAGCTTATCCTCGTCAACTCTGTCTATCCCTTTCATCATTTTAAAGACCTCAATCAAGTCCCCCCTTAACCATCTGCGCTCCAAAGAATAAAGACCTAACTTGTTCAACCTTTCTCTGTAACTTAGTTGGTGGAACCCAGGCAACATTCTAGTAAATCTCCTCTGTACTCTCTCTATTATGTTGACATCCTTCCTATAATTAGGCGACCAAAATTGTACACCATACTCCAGAATTGGTCTCACCAATACCTTGTACAATTTTAACATTACTTCCCTACTCCTATATTCAATGCTCTGATTTATAAAGGCCAGCACACCAAAAGCTTTCTTTACCACCCTATCTACATGCGATTCCACCTTCAGGGAACTATGCACAGTTATTCCTAGATCCCTCTGTTCCACAGCATCCCTCAATTCCCTACCATTTACCATGTACGTCCTATTTTGATTTGTCCTGCCAAGATGTAGCACCTCACCTCCCTTTAGCCACAAGGGCCACATCTAACTCCCTCTTAAATATAGCCAATGAACTGGCCTCAACCACCTTCTGTGGCAGAGAATTCCACAGATTCACCACTCTCTGTGTGAAAAATGTTTTTCTCATCTCGGTCCTAAAAGACTTCCCCTTTATCCTTAAACTGTGACCCCTTGTCCTGGACCTCTGGCGGAGTAGACGTGATGGGCTAATTCTACTTCTATCGCTTATGACCTGATGAGGGGTGAGCAGGCGGTGACTCTATTGATTAGTACAGGAGTCGGAAGCTGTGGGGAGAAGGTAGGAGAATGGGGTCGAGAGGGGGAGATGGAGAGGGAGAGATAACAATGATTGAATGGCGGAGCAGGCCTGATGGTCCGAGTGGCCTAATCCTACTCCAATCACACTTATGAACTTATTCCCTGGAGCACATGAGGATGAGGGGATGATTTTATAGTGTATACAATCATGAGAGGAATAGACACAGAATCATTTGCCCAGGGTAGGGGAATTGAGAGGACGTTGGTTATTCCTTCTAGGCGGCAGCGGTAGAGTTGCTGCCTCACAGCGCCAGAGACCCGGGTTCCATCCTGACCACGGGTGCTGTCAGTAGGGAGTTGGCACTTTCTCCTTGCGACCTGCGTGGGCTTTCTCCGAGTCCTCCGGTTTCCTCCCACACAGGTTTCAGGTGAAGGGGGAAAGATTTAACAGGAACCTTTTCACACAGAGGGTGGTGGGTGTATGAAACGAGGTAGTTGAGGCTGGGACTATCGCAACGTTTAAGTAGTAATTAGACAGGAAGCGAGCGGGCAAGATCATCTCTGACCCCTCTCACCCTGGCCACTAACCCTTTGAATCACTTCCCTCTGGAAGGCGACTCCGGACTGTCAAAGCTGCCACAGCCAGACATAAAAACAGCTTTTATCCACGAGTAGTTGCTCTACTCAACAGCCAAAAATCTGTAGCCTCCCTTTGATCTGGTATTTTGTTGGTTCACATGCTTGATCAATGGTGTTTTATCATTAATGTGTTATTATTATTAATGTTTAGTGTTTTCTGAGTCACTGTATGTCATGTTGGTACTTGCGGGCGGAGCACCAAGGCAAATTCCTTGTATGTGAATACTTGGCCAATAAACGTACTTACTTACTTATTTACGTGGACGGGACAGGTTTGGAGGGATATGGGCCAAACGCGGGCCGGTGGGACTAGTGTAGCTGGGACATGTTGGCCGGAGTGGGCAAGTTGGGCCGAAGGGCCTGGTTCCACACTGTATCATTCTGGGACTCTGGATTTAGAAATAGCAAGGTCCCAGAACCGACAAGGTGATGCAGGCCAGCAATCTGTTTTAGTCATGTCGGCTGTGTGATAAATATTAATGGGACATGTTAATTGTTATGTCAGCTCCTATAGGATTTATTGCCCTGATGGGCTAAGTGTTCCACAACACTCGAAGAGACCAAAGGTTTTTTCAAGGTCTCTTCTCCGGAGAGATATAAAGACTGGAACTTGGACAGTGGCGATAAAAATTTACCAGCCATGAAGGCAGAGGAAACATCCTCCCTGATCTGATGGCCAGACCTGCCGACAGGCCTGGATAGAGTGGATGTGGAGAGGATGTTTCCACTAGTGGGGGAGTCGAGGACCGGAGGTCACAGCCTCAGAATTAAAGGGCGCTCTTTTAGAAAGGAGGCGAGGAGGAACTTCTTTAGTCAGAGGGTGGTTAATCTGTGGAACTCATTGTCACAGACGGCTGTGGAGGCCAAGTCAGTGGATATTTTTAAGGCAGGGGTAGACAGGTTCTTGATTAGAACGGGTGCCAGGGGTCATGGGGAGAAGGAAGGAGAATGGGGTTAGGAGGCAGAGATCAGCCATGATTGATGGTGGAGTGGACTCGATGGGCCGAATGGCCATATTCTACCCCGAACACTTGTGAACTTGTGGCGGCTCGCTTTCATATAATCTGTTGACAGAGGTTCACGCATTCTTTCTCCAAACAGTTGGGCTCCGAAAGTCCCATCTCCACCGTGTCCGCGCTGACCAGCGATCCCCGCACATTAACACTATCCTACACACACTAGGGGACAATTTTTTGTTTTACACTACACCAAGCCAATTAGCCTACAAACCTGCACGTCTTTGGAGTGTGGGAGGAAACCGAAGATCTCGGAGAAAACCCACGCAGGTCACGGGGAGAACGTACAAACTCCGCACAGGCAGCGCCCGTGGTCGGGATCGAACCCAGGTCTCCAGTTAGCGCCGTAAGGCAGCAACTCTACCGTATAAGACGTTGGTGAGACCGCATATAGAATATTGTGTTCTGGGCATCATGTTATAGGAAAGATATTGTCAAGCTTGAAAGGGTTCAGAGAAGATTTACGAGGATGTTGCCAGGACTAGAGGGTGTGGGCTACAGGAAGAGGTTGAGCAGGCTGGGTCTCTATTCCATGGAGCGCAGCAGGATGAGGGGAGATCTTATAGAGGTGTGCAAAATCATGAGAGGAATAGATCGGGGAGATGCACAGAGTCTCTTGTCCAGAGTAGGGGAATCGAGGACCAGAGGACACAGGTTCAAGGTGAAGGGAAAAAGATTTAATAGGAATCCGAGGGGTAACTTTTTCACACATAGGGTGGTGGGTGTATGGAACGAGCTGACAGAGGAGGTAGTTGAGTCTGGGACTATCCCAATGTTTAAGAAACAGTTAGACAGGTACCTGGATAGGACAGGGTTGGAGGGGTATGGACCAAACGCAGGCAGGTGGGACTAGTGTAGCTGGGACATTGTTGGGCCGGTGTGGGCAAGATGGGCCGAAGGGCCTGTTTCCACACTGTATCACTCTATGACTAGTGTAGCTGGGCCATTGTTTGGCCAGTGTGTGCGAGTTGGGCCGAAGGGCCTGTTTCCACACTGTATCACTCTATGACTAGTGTAGCTGGGACATTGTTGGGCCGGTGTGGGCAAGATGGGCCGAAGGGCCTGTTTCCACACTGTATCACTCTATGACTAGTGTAGCTGGGACATTGTTGGGCCAGTGTGGGCGAGTAGGGACGAAGGGCCTGTTTCCACACTGTATCACTCTGTGATTTAATGATAATTGAAACAAAAGCTGTACGTAATGCCTCTCGGTCACCGATGACTAGCCGATGTATGCGTCTACAGCTGAGGCTCGGAGAAAGACGTTGACGGGGGGGGGGGGGGGAGAGGTGTCCACAGGGACCAGCCGACATGTTGTTCCAATTACTCCCTGACACTTCTACTCAACACCCAATTATAGCCGGCGCGATTTCCCAGACACTTGCTCCAGCCGCTCTGTGTGCCTGCACACCTTTGCACACCCAGAGGAACACGGGCACACACACACACTCACTGTCACACACACTCACACGCACTCCAACGCACATGGCCAAACACACAGAGAGCACACAAGGAGAATGTACAAGGCGTTGGTGAGGCCACAAAATGAGTTGGTTCTGAAGCCGGGCCTGGAACCAATTAGCCTACATCTCCTTGCGTACGGCGTGCAGAGCCTAAAGTTGTCGGACAACTCGTTCTGTTTGATCTTATTTGAGTGTGCGCGCCGGGTTGATTGCATTCGTTGAAAGAGGGCGGCCCACGCGAAGATTCCAATCTCCTCGCCCCAATTAACCTACAAACCTCAACGAATGAATTACTTCATTGATTCCTTAATTAGTTAAAGTTTGGTTTAGTTTAGAGATTCAGTGTGGAAACAGGCCCTTCGTCCCATCCAGTCCGCGCCGACCAGCTTCTTCTTCTCGCGTACGGCGTGCACAGCCTAAAGTTGTAGGGCAACTTGTTCTATTTGATCTTATTTCATCGTGCACACCAGGTTGATTGCATTCGTCGAAACAGGGCGGACAACGTGAAGGTTGCAATCTCCCACCGACCAGCGATCCCCGCACACTAACACCATCCTACACACACTAGGGGACAATAACCATATAACCATATACCAATTACAGCACGGAAACAGGCCCTCTCGGCCCTTCCAGTCCATGCCGACCATTTATTTTCCCCTAGTCCCATCTACCTGCACTCAGACCATACCCCTCCATTCCCTTTGCGTCCATATACCTATTCACTTTACTTTTAAATGTTAAAATCGATCCTGCCTCCACCACTTCTGCTGGAAGATCATTCCACACAGCCACCACTCTCTGAGTAAAGAAGTTCCCCCTCATGTTACCCCTAAACTTCTGTCCCTTAATTCTCATGTCATGCCCTCTTGTTTGAATCTTCCCTACCCTCAATGGGAAAAGCTTATCCACGTCAACTCAGTCTATCCGTTTCATCATTTTAAAGACCTCAATCAACTCCCCCCTTAACCTTCTGCGCTCCAAAGAATAAAGACCTAACTTGTTCAACTTTCTCTGTAACTTAGTTGCTGGAACCCAGGCAACATTCTGGTAAATCTCCTCTGTACTCTCTCTATTTTGTTGACATCCTTCCTATAATTTGGCGACCAAAATTGGACACCATACTCCAGAATTGGTCTCACCAATGCCTTGTACAATTTTAACATTACTTCCCTACTCCTATATTCAATGCTCTGATTTATAAAGGCCAGCACACCAAAAGCTTTCTTTACCACCCTATCTACATGCGATTCCACCTTCAGTGAACTATGCACAGTTATTCCTAGATCCCTCTGTTCCACAGCATTCCTCAATTCCCTACCATTTACCATGTACGTCCTATTTTTATTTGTCCTGTCAAGATGTAGCACCTCACACTTATCTGCATTAAACTCCATCTGCCATCTTTCAGCCCACTCTTCCAAATAACCATATAACCATATAACAATTACAGCACGGAAACAGGCCATCTCAGCCCTTCAAGTCCGTGCCAAACAACTTTTTTTCCTTAGTCCCACCTGCCTGCACTCATACCATAACCCTCCATACCCTTCTCATCCATATGCCTATCCAATTTATTTTTAAATGATACCAACTAACCTGCCGCCACCACTTCCACTGGAAGCTCATTCCACACCGCTACCACTCTCTGAGTAAAGAAGTTCCCCCTCATGTTACCCCTAAACCTCTGTCCCTTAATTCTAAAGTCATGTCCTCTTGTTTGAATCTTCCCTATTCTCATAGGGAAAAGCTTGTCCACATCAACTCTGTCTATCCCTCTCATCATGTTAAAGACCTCTATGAAGTCCCCCCTTAACCTTCTGTGCTCCAGAGAATAAAGACCTAACTTATTCAACCTATCTCTGTAACGTAGCTGTTGAAACCCAGGCAACATTCTAGTAAATCTCCTCTGTACCCTCTCTATTTTGTTGACATCCTTCCTATAATTGGGCGACCAAAATTGTACACCATACTCCAGATTTGGTCTTACCAATGCCTTGTACAATTTTAACATTACATCAATGGCCCAAACCTCTCTGTAGACTTTGAAAATCTACTTCATTAACCACAGCACCACCTATCTTAGTATCATCTGCATACTTACTTATCCAAATTTCCACCCCATCATCTAGATCATTGATGTACATGACAAACAACAGTGGACCCAACACAGATCCCTGAGGCACCCCACTGGTCACCGGCTTCCAACCTGACAAACAGCCATCCACCATTACTCTCTGGCATCTCCCATTCAGCCACTGTTGAATCCATCTTGCTACTCCGTCATTAACATCCAAAGATTGAACCTTCTTAACCAACCTTCATTGGGGAACCTTGTCAAAGGCCTTACTGAAATCTATATAGACAACATCCACTGCTTCACCCTCATCAATTTCCCTAGTAACCTTTTCAAAAAATTCAAGGTTTGTCAAACATGACCTTCCAGGCACAAATCCATGTTGACTGTTCTTGATCAGACCCTGTTTATCCAGTTGCTTATATATATTATCTCTAAGTATCCTTTCCATTAATTTGCCCACCACTGACGTCAAACCAACAGGTCTATAATTGCTAGGTTTATTCTTTGAACCCTTTTTAAACAATGGAACAACATGCGCAGAAGGCCAATCCTCCGGCACTATTCCCGTTTCTAATGACATTTGAAATATTTCTGTCATAGCCCCTGCTATTTCTACACTAACTTCCCTCAATGTTCTAAGGAATATCCTGTCAGGACCTGGAGACTTATCCACTTTTATACTTTTCAAAAGTGTCCGTACTTCCTCCTCTGTTACATTCGTACAATGTTACATTTGTACCGAGCCGATGAGCCTACAAACCTGCACGTCTTTGGAGTGTGGGAGGAAACCGGAGATCTCGGAGAAAACCCACGCAGGTCACGGGGGGAGAACGTACAAACTCCGTACAGACAGCGCCCGTGGTCGGGATGGAACCCCGGCCTCTGGCGCTGTGAGGCAGCAACTCTACCGCTGCGCCACTGTGCCGCCCTTAAATTGTTAAACACTCACTCACTACAAAACACATCCCCAAACACTCAGAGAAGATACATACAATACGATACAATACGATAGAACGTTATTTATCCCAGGATGGAAATTGATCTGCCAACAGTCATAAAAAACACAAGATACATGAAACATGAAACTAAAGCGGTGAAACTGAAACTCAGTCTCAGTCTACCCCACGACAGAAGGGGAGGAGTTGTACAGTTTGATAGCCACAGGGAAGAAGGATCTCCTGTGGCGTTCTGTGCTGCATCTTGGTGGAACCAGCCTGATGCTGAAGGTGCTCCTCAGGTTGACCAGTGCGTCACGGAGGGGGTGGAGCTGTATTGTCCGGGATGCTCCGCAGTTTGTGGAGCATCCTCCCCTCCAAGACCAACCTCCCACTCAACGGACAATTGTCGCCATCGTACGGTACAAATCATTGGTGAGGCCACACTTGGAGTCAGGTCTGAAGGAGCCAATTAACCTACAAACCTGTATGCCTTTCCAGTCTGAAGAAGGGTCTCCGCCCGAAAGATCATCTACTCCTTTCCTCCAGAGATGCTGCCTGTCCCGCTGAGTTACTCCAGCTTTTTGCGTCTATCAGTCTTAAATGGCCCACCCCTTATTCTTAAACTGTGGCCCCTGGTTCTGGACTCCCCCAACATCGGGAACATGTTTCCTGCCTCTAGAGTGTCCAAACCCTTAATAATCGTATATGTTTCAATAAGATCCCCTCTCGTCCTTCTAAATTCAAGTGAGCCCAGTCGATCCATTCTGTCATCATATGCCAGTCCTACCATCCCGGGAATCAACCTTGTGAATCTACGCTGCACTCCCTCAATAGCAAGAATGTCCTTCCTCAACCTAGAAGATCAAAACTGCTCACAATACTCCAGATACGGTCTCACCAGGGGCCCTGTACAACTGCAGGAGGACCTCCTTGCTCCTAAACTAATACCCTCTCGCAATGAAGGCCAACATGCAGTTTGCTTTCTTCACTGCCTGCTGTACCTGCATGTTTACTTTCAGTGTGTAAGAAGGAACTGCAGATGCTGGTTTGAACTGGAGACAGACACAAAAAGCTGGAGTCACTCAGCAGGGACAAGCAGCATCTCTGTAGAGAAGGAATGGGTGAGGTTTCGGTTCGATAAAAAAGGGGTCTCGTCGTGCCTCCGTGACCCTCTCTCTGTTCCTCCGTGACCCTCTCTCTGTGTGCCTCCGTGACCCTCTCTCTGTGTGCCTCCGTGCCCCTCTCTATGTGTGCCTCCTTGACCCTCTCTATATGTGCCTCTGTGACCCTCTCTGTGTGTGCCTCCGTGACCCTCTCTGTGTGTGCCTCCGTGACCCTCCCTGTGTGTGCCTCCGTGACCCTCTCTGTGTCCCTCTCTGTCCTTGCGAACTTACCGCGGACATCGCTCCAACATCGCGCCACTCACCCGACCTCCGCCCGGCCCCCGCTGCCGGTTTGCTCGCGCTCACTGCATGGAGTCGCAAGCAGGTACAGCAGGCAGTGAAGAAAGGTTATGGCATGTCGGCCTTCATTGCGGGAGGATTTTCAGTTTCGGAGCAAAGAGGTCCTCCTGGAGTTGTACAGGGCCCTGGTGAGACCACACCTGGAGAATTGTGTGCAGTTTTACTCCTAATTTCAGGAAGTGCATTTTTGCTATTGAGGAAGTGCAGCGTAGGTTCACAAGGTTAATTCCCGGGGTGGCGGGACTGTCCTATGATGAAAGAACGGGTCTACTGGGCTTGTATGCACTGGAATTTAGAAGGATGAGAGGGGATCCTGCAGAAACATAAAATTCTTAAGGGATTGGACAGGCCAGATGCTGGAAAAAGTTTCATGATGTTGGGGGAGTCCAGAACCAGGGGTCACAGTTTAAGAATAAGGGGGAGGCCATTTAGAACTGAGATTAGGACATTTTATTTCACCAGAGAGTTGTGAATCTGTGGAATTCAAATGGATGGATGTGCTAAGACAGTGGATGCAAATTCACTGGATGTTTTCAATAGAGAGTTAGATTTAGCTCTTGGGGCCTGTCTCTCTCTGTCTCTCTCTGTCTGTCTCTCTCCGTGTCTCTCTCTGTCTGTGTCTCTGTCTGTCTCTCTCTGTCTATCTCTCTCTGTTTGTCTCTCTCTGTCTCTGTCTCTGTCTGTCTCTCTGTCTGTCTGTCTCTGTCTCTCTCTGTCTGTCTCTCTCTGTTTCTGTCTCTGTCTGTCTCTCTGTCTGTCTGTCTCTGTCTCTCTCTGTCTGTCTCTCTCTGTTTCTGTCTCTGTCTGTCTCTCTGTCTGTCTCTCTCTGTCTCTGTCTGTCTGTCTGTCTGTCTGTCTGTCTGTCTGTCTGTCTGTCTGTCTGTCTGTCTGTCTGTCTGTCTGTCTGACTCTCTCTCTCTCGCTCTTGCTCTGTTTCTGTCTGTCTGTATGTCTGTCTCTGTCTGTCTGTCTGTCAGTCTGACTGTCTCTCTCTCTCTCTCTCTCTCTCTCTCGCTATCGCTGTCTCTGTCTGTCTGTCTCTATGTCTGTCACTCTCTGTCTCTGTCTCTCGCTCACGCTCTGTCTCTGTCTCTGTCCGTCTGTCTCTGTCTCTGTCTCTGTCTCTCGCTCTCGCTCTGTCTCTGTCTCTGTCTGTCTGTCTGTCTCTATGTCTGCCTGTCTCTCACCCTTGCTCTCTCTCTCTGTCCCTTTCCCTCTTTGTCTCCCCCTGTTCCTCTCCCTCTATCTTGATGATGCTGCTGGGCTTGCGGAGGCAGCGTGAGGTGTAGATGGAGTCAGTGGGAGGGAGGTCAGATTGTGCGATGGTCTGGGCTGCGTCCATGGGCCCGGCTACTCCCAGCGCGCTGGTCCCTGACGTGGATCTGCAATCACTCCACTATTTAAACCTCTACTCCAACAGCAGATCAACAACAAGTCGATTGTAATCATGCATAGTCTTTCCGCTGACTACGTTAACCCACTCATTCCTGGGATCATTCGTGTAAACCTCCTCTGGACCCTCTCCAGAGCCAGCGCATCCTTCCCCAGATACAGCGCATCCTTCCCCAGATACAGGGCCCAAAACTGCTCACAATATTCCAAGTGCGCCTTATAGAGCCTCAGCATTACGTCCCTGTTCTTGTATCCAAGCCTTCGTGAAATAAATATTACCATCGAGTTTGCTTTCTTTACTACCAATTCGGGGTGGGAGATTGCAACCTCCACCCTGTTTTGAACGCCATTTAGAACGGAGACGAGGAAACACTTTTTCTCACAGAGAGTTGTGAGTCTGTGGAATTCTCTGCCTCAGATGCAGGTTCTCTGGATGCTTCAAGACAGAGAGGGCTCGATAAAGATAGTGGAGTCAGGGGATGTGGGGAGAAGGCAGGAACGGGGTACTGATTGGGGATGACCAGCCATGATCACATTGAATGGCGGTGCAGGCTCGAAGGGCCGAATGGCCTACTCCTGCACCTGTTGTCTATTGTCTATTGTTTCGACGAATGCAATCGACTCGACGTGCACAAACAAACAGATCAAATAGTCTGAAGAAGGGTCTCGACCCGAAACGTCGCCTATCTCCTTCGCTCCTTAGATGCTGCTGCACCCGCTGAGTTTCTCCAGCTTTTTGTGTAACCCTCAGATAGAACAAGTTGGCCTACAACTTTAGGCTGTGCCATACGCAAGTGGGAGAAGACTACCGACTCAACTCGCAGATTACCTTTTTTGGGAATCCTGCACCAGCGCTCCCAAGTCCCTCTGCACCTCCGATTTCTGGATCCTCTCCCCACTTAGAAAATAGTCTACGCCTTTATTCCTACTACCAAAATGCATGACTCCATGCTTTGCCACACTATATTCCATCTGCCACTCCCCTGACCACTCTCCCAACCCGTCCAAGTCCTTCTGCAGAGTCCCTGCTTTCTCTACCCAACCTGCCCTTCCACCTATCTTCGTATCACCTTGCATGCGTACATTGGGGACATCCTGATTGTAACGATGCATCATTTCATTTCGCTGATTGGATGGCAAGCAAAAAAAAGCTTTTCACTGTACCTCGGTACATGTGACAATATTAAACACAGAAACAGCATGGTGGGCCACAGCGCCAAAGACCCGGGTTCGATCCCGACCATGGGCGCTGTCTGTACGGAGTTTGCACGTTCTCCCCATGACCTGCGTGGGTTTTCTCCGAGATCTTCGGTTTCCTCCCACACTCCAAAGACGTGCAGGTTTGTAGTTTAATTGGCTTCTGTAAATTGTCTCTAGTGGACCGCAGAAGGTTAAGGGGGGACTTGATTGAGGTCTTTAAAATGATGAAAGGGATAGACAGAGTTGACGTGGATAAGCTTTTCCCATTGAGGGTAGGGAAGATTCAAACAAGAGGGCATGACATGAGAATTAAGGGACAGAAGTTTAGGGGTAACATGAGGGGGATTTAAATGGACACAATATTCTAAATGCGGTCTCACCAACGTCTTATACAACTGCAACATGACCTCCCAACCTCTATACTCAAAACTCTGACTAATGAAGGCCAAAGTGCCAAAAGCCTTTTTCACCACCTTATCTACCTGCGACTAGACATTTATGGAACCATACACCTGTACTCCTAGATCCCTCTGCTCTACAACACTACCCAGAGGCTGACCATTCACTGTGTAGGTCCTGCCCTTGTTCGACGTTCCAAAATGCAACACCTCACACTTCTCTGTATTAAATTCCATCAACCATTCCTCCGCCCACCTGCCCAATCGATCCAGATCCTGCTGCGATCATTCAAATCCATCTTCACTATCTGAAAACCCACTAACTTTTGTATCATCAGCAAACTTGCTAATCTTGCCCTGTATGTTCTCATCCATATTATTGATGTAGATGACAAAGCGTAACGGGCCCAGCACCGAACCCTGTGGCACACCACTAGTCACAGGCCACCATTCTGAGAAGCAACCTTCCACCATCACCCTCTGCTTCCTTCTATGGAGCCAGGAGCCCAAATTAATTTGAAAATACCAGCACGTTGGGGGCACCTGCAGTGGATGGACCTCCAAATGAGGAAAGACTGGATAGACTCGGCTTGTACTCGCTGGAACTTAGAAGATTGAGGGGGGATCTTATGGAGACTTACAAAATTCTTAAGGGGTTGGACAGGCTAGATGCAGGAAGATTGTTCCCGATGTTGGGGAGGTCCAGGACAAGGGGTCACAGTTTAAGGATAAGGGGGAATTCCTTTAGGACCGAGATGAGAAAATCATTTTTCACAGAGAGAGTAGTGAGTCTGTGGAATTCTCTGCCACAGAGGGTAGTTGAGGCCAGTTCATTGGCTATATTTAAGGGGGAGTTAGATGTGGCACTTGTGGCTAAAGGGATCAGGGGGTATGGAGAGAAGGCAGGTACGGGATACTGAGTTGGATGATCAGCCATGATCATATTGAATGGCGGTGCAGGCTCGAAGGGCCGAATGGCCTACTCCTGCACCTATTTTCTATGTTTCTATGTTTCTATGACCTGCTGGAAGTTGCCGTGGGAACAGACCTCTCGGCCTACGGATGGAGGTGCACAAGGACAGAGTTTACTTTAGTTTCGTTTAGTAGAGGTCCAGCGCGGAAACAGGCCCTGAGGCCCTCAGAGTCCGCGCCGACCAGTAGGGTTGCCAGCTGTCCTGTATTAGCCAGGACATCCCGTATATTGGGCTAAATTGGTTTGTCCCGTACGGGACCGCCCTTGTCGCATATTTGACCGCTACTACTCGGGTCGAGGGGGCTGTCGGGTCGGAGCGCCGCGTCCGGTCCCGTCCCGACGTAGTGCAGCCCATGGAATGCAGCAGCAGCAGCAGCAGCAGCGCCTCGCACGTGGCCCCAATCGGCCGGCCAGCTGTCTGACCTTCGGACCTTCGCTTACCACCGACACCACCACCACCACCCCTCCTTCTCACGGCCGATCATCGGCTCGTGAGTTGGATGGGGTTGCCTGGACTTTACATGCAGCAGAATACCAAGCCCAGCCGGCGGGTCAGCTGAGGAGTTTTGGCCCCCGACGCACGATGTCCGCTGCCCGGGGCCAAAACTCCTCAGCTGGCCGGCCGGCTGGGCTTTGTGTGCAGTCCAGCACCCGGGCCCAACTCATCATCCACCCAGCCACGGCCGAGTCGGTCAATGAATTGCCGTCGGGAATTTTGACCTTTAGTCCCTTATTTGGAAGTGAGCAGGTTGACAGCCCTACCGACCAGCGATCCCCGCACACCAACGTCATCCTACACACACCAGGGACAATTTACATTTACACCAAGCCAATTAATCTACAGACCTGCACGTCTTTGGATTGTGGGAGGAAACCGAAGGCGATACAGACTTGTATACTCTGTAGATTACAAGGATGAGGGAGATCTTATTAAAACATATCTGAAGAAGGGTCTCGACCCGAAACGTCGCCTATCTCCTTCGCTCCTTAGGTGCTGCTGCACCCGCTGAGTTTCTCCAGCTTTTTGTGTAACCCAAGATTATTAAGGGTTTGGACACACTAGAGGCAAGAAACATGTTCCCGATGTTGGGGGAGTCCAGAACCAGGGGCCACAGTTTAAGAATAAGGGGAAGCCATTTAGAACGGAGACGAGGAAACACTTTTTCACACAGAGAGTGAGTGTGAGTCTGTGGAATTCCCTGCCTCAGGGGGTATGGAGAGAAGGCAGGTACGGGATACTGAGTTGGATGATCAGCCGTGATCACATTGAATGCCGGTGCAGGCTCGAAGGGCCGAATGGCCTACTCCTGCACCTATTTTTCTATGTTTCTATGTAATTACTACAAGGATAAAGCAGGCACAGGGAGAAGGCAGGCGCGGGTTATAGATAGCGGACGCTCAGCCATGATCATATTGAATGGCGGTGCTGGCTCGAAGGGCCTGCACCTATTTTTCATGTTTCTATGTTTCTATGATAAGGGCAATAGTACTTTAAAAAGGCACCGGTGTCAGGTCTTGGTAAAGGGGGATGAAAAGTTAAAATCGATCCTGCCTCCACCACTTCTGCTGGAAGATCATTCCACACAGCCACCACTCTCTGAGTAAAGAAGTTCCCCCTCATGTTACCCCTAAACTTCTGTCCCTTAATTCTCATGTCATGCCTTCTTGTTTGAATCTTCCCTACCCTCAATGGGAAAAGCTTATCCACGTCAACTCTGTCTATCCCTTTCGTCATTTTAAAGACCTCAATCAAGTCCCCCCTTAAACTTCTGCGCTGCAAAGAATAAAGACCTAACTTGTTCAACCTTTCTCTGTAACTTAGTTGCTGGAACCCAGGCAACATTCTAGTAAATCTCCTCTGTACTCTCTCTACATAATATAACAATTACAGCACGGAAACAGGCCCTCTCGGCCCTTCCAGTCCGTGCCGACCATTTATTTTTCCCTAGTCCCATCTACCTGCACTCAGACCATACCCCTCCATTCTCTTCCCGTCCATATACCTATCCACTTTACTTTTAAATGTTAAAATCGATCCTGCCTCCACCACTTCTGATGGAAGATCATTCCACACAGCCACCACTCTCCGAGTAAAGAAGTTCCCCCTCGTTACCCCTAAACTTCTGTCCCTTCATTCTCAGATCTACAATATACAAACATACAAATATACAAACATATACAATTCTTAAGGGATTGGACAGGCTAGATGCAGGAAAAAATGTTCCCGATGTTGGGGGAGTCCAGAACCAGGGGTCACACACAGTTTAAGAATAAGGGGTCAGCCATTTAGGACTGAGATGAGGAAAAACTTTTTCACCCAGAGAGTTGTGAATCTGTGGGATTCTCCGCCACAGAAGGCAGTGGTGGCCAATTCACTGGATGTTTTCAAGAGAGAATTAGCTCTTAGGGCTAACGGAATCAGGGGATATGGGGAGAAGGCAGGAACGGGGTACTGATTGTGGACGATCAGCCATGATCACATTGAATGACTCGAAGGCTGGCTCGAAGGGCCGAATGGCCTACTCCTGCACCTATTGTCTATGTTTCTGCCTGGCATTGAGTGGAGGGCAGGGAGAGCTGGTTTTCACACGTATATGTGGCACTGGGTCCAGGAATTAGTGGGTTCCCCCTCATGTTGCCCCCTAAACATTTGTCCCTTTATTCTCAAAACATTATCCTCTTGTTTGAAACTTCCCTACTCTCAATAGAAAAAGCTTATCCACGTCAACTCTGTCATAGAAGCATAGAAATTAGGTGCAGGAGTAGGCCATTCGGCCCTTCGAGCCTGCACCGCCATTCAATATGATCATGGCTGATCACCCAACTCAGTATCTTGTACCTGCCTTCTCTCCATACCCCCTGATCCCCTTAGCCGCAAGGGCCACATCTAACTCCCTCTTAAATATAGCCAATGAACTGGCCTCAACTACCCTCTGTGGCAGAGAGTTCCAGAGACCCACCAATCTCTGTGTGAAAAAAGTCCTTCTCATCTCGGTCCTAACGGATTTCCCCCTTATCCTTAAGCTGTGACCCCTTGTCCTGGACCTCCCCAACATCGGGAACAATCTTCCTGCATCTAGCCTGTCCAACCCCTGTCTATCCCTCTCATCATTTTAAAGACCTCTATCATGTCCCCCCTTAACCTTCTGCGCTCCAAAGAATAAAGACCTATGAAGGCAGTTGGGCCTAGTGTAGATGGGGGATGTTGGCTGGTGCGGGCAAGTTGAGCCGAAGGGCCTGTTTCCACGCTGTGTGACTCCATGGGCGGTTGGAGCTGTCCGCCCCATTTGAGTGTGGCTGCCCGTGCACCAGAGGGGGGGCGAGTGGGCCGGAACGAAGCAAGCACTTTTAAACATGTCAGCTGACAATGTGCAGGGGTCGAACTCAACTCCTCTGAGAACCGTCTGGGTTGTGGCAGCTCTGGGCGAGAAACAGCCCTGCCTCGCTCACAACTCCTTAACGATTAATTAGCCGGACGCAATTGATTAAGTGTTGATGATGGGAAGCTGTTAACCCCCCCCCCCCCCCTGGTTAAATCATCCGTGCCGGAAACTGGAGCGTCTGAACGCGACCACTTAACCTTGGAAGGTATGAAGCTGTAGGTAGGTCAATGCCCCCTTTTCCTCCTCCCTCTCCCCCTCCCTCCCTCCCTCCCTCTCTTCCTCCTCCCTCTCCCCCCTCCCTCCCTCCCTCCCTCCCTCTCCCCCTCCCTCCCTCCCTCCATCTCCCCCTCCCACACACATCCTCCGGAGGAGAATGGTCCACATTCTGTCTTGCCGATGAATATTTCATTGGGAACGGCTGAGGCTCTTCAAACTCAACGCTAGCATTTATATCCAGAGGACTGGAATTCAAAAGCAGGGATGTGATGTTGAGGTTCTATGAGGTGCTGGTCAGGCCACATTTGGAGTATAGTGAGCAGTTCTGGGCCCCGTATCTGAGGAACGATGTGCCCGCTCTGGAGAGGGTCCAGAGGAGGTTTACTAGAATTATCCCAGGAACGAGTGGGTTGACATATGATGAGCGTTTGTCGGCACTGGGCCTGTACTCGCTGGGTTAGCATATGAATTAAAGGACGTTCTTTTAGGAAGGAGAGGAGGAGGAATTTCTTTAGTCAGAGGGTGGTGAATCTGTGGAGTTCTTTGCCACAGAAAGCTGTGGAGGCAAAGTCAGTGGATATTTGCAAGGCACAGGTATTTAGGAACATAGAAACATAGAAAATAGGTGCAGGAAGACGCCATTCGGCCCTTCGAGCCAGCACCGCCATTCATTGTGATCATGGCTGATCGTCCCCAATCAATAACCTGTGCCTGCCATCTCCCCATATCCCTTGATTCCACTAGCCCCTAGAGCTCTATCTTACTCTCTCTTAAATCCATCTGGATTTAAACCCATGGTGTCTTGGCCTCCACTGCCCTCTGTGGCAGGGAATTCCATAAATTCACAACTCTCTGGGTGAAAAAGTTTTTTCTCACCTCAGTCTTAAATGACCTCCCCTTTATTCTAAGACTGTGGCCCCTGGTTCTGGACTCGCCCAACATTGGGAACATTTTTTCCTGCATCTAGCTGGGCCAGTCCTTTTATAATTTTATATATTTCCATAAGATCCCCCCTCATCTTTCTAAATTCCAGTGAATACAAGCCTAGTCCTTTCAATCTTTCCTCATATGATAGTCCCGCCATCCCAGGGATCAATCTCGTGAACCTACGCTGCACTGCCTCAATCGCAAGGATGTCCTTCGTCAAATTAGACCAAAACGGTACGCAATATGGTGGCCGATTAGGAAAAGGGGAGATGCAGCGTGACCTGCGTGTCATGGTACACCAGTCATTGAAAGTAGGCATGCAGGTGCAGCAGGCAGTGAAGAAAGCGAATGGTATGTTAGCAAAAGGATTTGAGTATAGGAGCAGGGAGGTTCTACTTCAGTTGTATAGGGTCTTGGTGAGACCACACCTGGAGTATTGTGTGCAGTTCTGGTCTCCAAATCTGAGGAAGGGCATTATTGCCATAGAGGGAGTGCAGAGAAGGTTCACCAGACTGATTCCTGGGATGTCAGGACTGTCTTATGAACAAAGACTGCATAGACTCGGTTTATACTCTCTAGAATTTAGGAGATTGAGAGGGGATCTTATAGAAACTTACAAAATTCTTAAGGGGTTGGACAGGCTAGATGCAGGAAGATTGTTCCCGATGTTGGGGAGGTCCAGGACAAGGGGTCACAGCTTAAGGATAAGGGGGAAATCCTTTAGGACTGAGATGAGAAGGACTTTTTTCACACAGAGAGTGGTGGGTCTCTGGAACTCTCTGCCACAGAGGGTAGTTGAGGCCAGTTCATTGGCTATATTTAAGAGGGAGTTAGATGTGGCCCTTGTGGCTAAAGGGATCAGGGAGTATGGAGAGAAGTCAGGTACGGGATACTGAGTTGGATGATCAGCCATGATCATATTGAATGGCGGTGCAGGCTCGAAGGACCGAATGGCCTACTCCTGCACCTATTTTCTATGTTTCTATGTTTCTAATACTCCAGATGTGGTCTCACCAGAGCCCTGTACAACTGCAGAAAACTCGTTTTTCTTCAAGACAGCAAGGGATTGGAATAACCTACCAGCCAGCATCAGAGATCTTCAAAAGCAACACATACAAAGATGCAACTCCGAAAGCATCTCCATCTCGCAACTAGCACCTCCACCACCATCACAGTGCTGAGCGATGCTCTACCTCGAGCTTTTCAGCATACCACATCCAGATCCAGATCAGGATGACAGGGGACCTCATTGAAAGTCACTGAATAGTGAATGGCTTGGGCAGAGTGGATGCGGAGAGGATGTTTCCACTAGTGGGAGAGTCTAGGGTTCGGAGGGCACAGCCTCAGAATAAAGAGCGGCAGGAAACATTTTATCGGGACGCATCACAGCACGGTTTGGGAACAGCTCCATCCAAGACAGCAAGAAATTGCAGCGAATTGTGGACGCTGCCCAGACCAACGCACAAACCAACCTCCCTTCCATTGACTCCATCTACACCTCACGCTGCCTCGGCAAGGCCAGCAGCATCATCAAGGACCACTCTCACCCTCGGCCACTCCCTCTTCTCCCCTCTCCCATCGGGCAAGAGGAACAGAAGTGTGAAAACGCACACACCTCCAGATTCAGGGACAGTTTCTTCCCGGCAGTTATCAGGCAACTGTATCATCCTATTGCCAACTAGAGAGCGGTCGTGAGGTACCATCTACCTCATTGGAGACCCTCAGACTCTCTTTAATCTTTGCAGAAGTTAATGCAAAGAGAAAATAAATCAACTACCTCCTCTGGCAGCTTGTTCCATCCACCCACCACCCTTTGCATGAGAAAGTTACATCTCAGATTCCTATGACCTCTGGACCTCGATTCCCCTACTCTGGGCAAGAGACTCTGTGCGTCTACCCGATCTATACCTCTCATGAGTTTGTGCACCTCTATATGCTGTCATATGCTGAGAGAATGGAGTGGCTGGGCTTGTACACTCTCGAGTGTAAAAGGATGAGAGGAGATCTTATTGAAACATATAAGATTGTTAAGGGTTTGGACACGCTAGAGGCAGGAATCGTGTTCCCGGTGTTAGGGGAGACCAGAATCAGGGGCCAGAGTTTAAGAATAAGGGGTAAGCCAATTAGAATGGAGACGAGGAGATTTTTCTCACAGAGAGTTGTGAGTCTGTGGAATTCTCTGCCTCAGAGGGCGGTGGAGGCCGGTTCTCTGGATACTTTCAAGAGAGAGCTAGATAGGGCTCTTAAAGATAGCGGAGTCAGGAGATATGGGGAGAAGACAGGAACGGGTACTGATTGGGGATGATCAGCCATGTTGCCTGGGTTCCAGCAACTAAGTTACAGAGAAAGGTTGAACAAGTTAGGTCTTTATTCTTTGGAGCGCAGAAGGTTAAGGGGGGGACTAGATTGAGGTCTTTAAAATGATGAAAGAGATAGACAGAGTTGACGTGGATAAGCTTTTCCCATTGAGGGTAGGGAAGATTCAAACAAGAGGGCATGACATGAGAATTAAGGGACAGAAGTTTAGGGGTAACATGAGGGGGAACTTCTTTACTCAGAGAGTGGTGGCTGTGTGGAATGATCTTCCAGCAGAAGTGGTGGAGGCAGGATCGATTTTAACATTTAAAAGTAAAGTGGATAGGTATATGGACGGGAAGGGAATGGAGGGGTATGGTCTGAGTGCAGGTAGATGGGACTAGGGGAAAATAAATGGTCGGCACGGACTGGAAGGGCCGAGAGGGCCTGTTTCCGTGCTGTAATTGTTATATGGTTATATGATCACATTGAATGGCGGTGCTGGCTCGAAGGGCCGAATGGCCTACTCCTGCACCTATTGTTTGTTGCCCATCTACTGTCGATAAGATCACCCCTCGTCCTCCTGCGCTCCAAGGAAGAGAGTCCTAGCCTGCTCTCAGATTCTTATTAATTCCCCCCCCACACCTTAAACCTATTCCTCTACTCTGGACACGAGACTGTGCGCCTATCCGATCTACTCCTCTCATTAATTCATACATTGGTCTGGGCTGCGTCTACAATTCTCTGCAATTTCTTGCCGGTCTTGGACGGAGCTGTTCGCAGTCCATGCTGCGATGCATCCCGACAAATTGGTTTCCGCGGCGCATCCGCAGACGGGGGGGGGGGGGGGGGGGGGGGGGGAGGGGGGGGGACCCCCTCCCCAGGTATCGAGCCGTGTCCCAGCGCTCCCAAGCCTTCAAAGGCACCCGCAACGGAATCTCTGCTCCATCCCAATTAGTGGGATTATCTGTGGGAGCCCGGCCTGGGATAATCGCAGTGACAGGTCGGGACTTTTTCCGCAGGGGGGCTTTCCTGGAGTGGGGGGTGGGGGGGGGGGGGGCTTTCCCCCTCCCCATCGTGGCCTCCGCTATCTCCAACTCCCACCGACAGTTTAACCCCTTCCTCCTGCTTCCACCACACGAGGACTCTAAGGCTCTGCCCACCTCCCAACCCAGGAATCAACGGGTTAACCTATGATGAGCGTTTGTCGGCACTAGGCCTGTAGATCTGAACATTAATAGCCCATTATCTGTTATTTGCACTTTATCAGTTTATTTATTCATGTGTGTATGTATCTATATAATGGTATATGGACACACTGGTCTGTTTTGTAGTCAATGCCTACTATGTTCTGTTGTGCTGAAGCAAAGCAAGAATTTCATTGTCCTATCAGGGACACATGACAATAAACTCTCTTGAATCTTGAATCTTGTACTCGCTGGAGTTGAGAAGAACGAGAGTCAAGAGTTAAGAGTCAAACATAGAAACATAGACAATAGGTGCAGGAGTAGGCCATTCGGCCCTTCGAGCCAGCACCACCATTCAAAATGATCATGGCTGACCATCCAACTCAGTATCCCGTACCTGCCTTCTCTCCATACCCCCTGATCCCTTTAGCCTCAAGGGCCACATCTAACTCCCTCTTAATTCAATTCAATTCAATTCAATTCAAGTTTAATGTCATTGCACAAATACAAGTATAGGTACAACGAAATGCAGTTTAGCGTCATTCTTAGTGATAGCGATATGAAAAAATAAATACAGAGTGCAGTGGTAGCAGTACGGAAATAAATAAATACAGGGTACAGACAAGTCTATCAGCTGGGCTCCGAGTTCAGCAGTCTGATGGTGTAGTTGAAGAAGCTGTTCTTCGTCCTACTGTGCGGGACCTGAGGCTCCTGTACCGCCTCCCTGATGGAGGAGGGCAAACAGTCCATGGTTAGGGTGTGAGGGGTCCTTGATGATCTTCCCGGCCCGCTTCAGGCACCGTTTTCGGTGGAGGGCATCCATGGCAGGGAGCGGGGCACCGATGATGTACTGGGCGGTTTTCACCAACCCGTTGTAGTGCCTTCCTGTCTGCCATGGTGCAACTGCTGTACCATACCGTAAAGCAGGTGGTCAGGATGCTTTCAATGGTGCAGCGGTAGAAGTTCGTCAGGATCCGGGGGGACAGGTGGGCTTTTTTGAGCCTCCTCAGAAAGTAAAGGCGCTGCTGTGCCTTTTTGATCAGCTTTGAGGTGTTGAGGGACCAGGACAGATCCTCCGAGATGTGTACCCCGAGGAATTTGTAGTTGGAGACCCTCTCCACCTCAGTCCCGTTTATATGGATGGGGGTGTGTGTGTCTGCCCCCCTCTGTTCTTCCGAAAGTCAACAATTATTTCCTTCGTCTTCTGGGAGTTGAGGACGAGGTTATTGTTGGCACACCAGGTGGCCAGGAGCTGGACCTCCTCCCTGTAGGCTGATTCGTCATTATCACTGATCAGTCCTACCACAGTGGTGTCATCGGCAAATTTTATGATGGCGTTGGAGCCATACTTGGGGATGCAGTCATGCGTGAAGAGGGAGTAGAGGAGAGGGCTGAGCACACAGCCCTGTGGCACGCCGGTGTTCAGTGTTATAGTGGAGGAGGTGAGGTTGTTGACCCTAACAGACTGTGGTCTGTTAGTGAGGAAATCCAGTGCAGAGGGAGGTGGAGATGCCAAGACCGCTAAGACCATTGGCTAATATAGCCAATGAACTGGCGTCAACTACCTTCTGTGGCAGAGAGTTCCACAGATTCACCACTCTCTGTGTGCAAAATGTTTTTCTCATCGTGCTCCTGAGAGAATTCCCCCTTACCCCTGGTGTGGAGAGAAGGCAGGTACAGGATACTGAGTTGGATGATCAGCCATGATCACATTGAATGGCGGTGCAGGCTTGAAGGGCCGAATGGCCTACTCCTGCACCTATTTTTCTATGTTTCTATGTTCGAGTTGCCGAACCTGGCCACGATGCAACCAGTCGGCATGCTCTCTCCTGTGCTCCGCATTGAGGGAACTTCATTGAAAGGTACAGTACAGTGAAAGGCCTGGACAGAGTGGATGTGGAGAGGATGTTTCCACTGGTGGGAGAGTCTAGGACCAGAGGCCACAGCCTCAGAATTAAAGGATGTTCCTTTTGGAAGGTGATGAGGAGGAATTTCTTCAGTCAAAGGGTGGCGAGTCAGTGGAATTCATTGCCACAGAAGGGCAAGTCAGTGGGTATTTTTAAGGCAGAGATAGATAGATTCTTGATTAGTACGGGTGTCAGGGGTTATGGGGAGCAGGCAGGAGAGTGGGGTTGGGAGGGTGAGATAGATCAGCCGCGATTGAATGGTGGAGTGGGCCTGATGGGCCGAATGGCCTAATTCTGCTCCTATCACTTATGAGTTTGAACTTATGATCAAATGTTTAGTTTTAGTTTAGATGACTATTGTCACGTGTACAGAGATTAGTGAAAAGCTGTGTAAGCTGTAACTGCCGATGCTGGTTTATACCAAAGATAGGCACAATATGCTGGAGTAACTCTGCGGGTGAGGCAGCATCTATGGAGAGAAGGAATGGGCGACGTTTCGGGTCATTCTGAAGAAGGGTACTGATTGGGGATGATCAGCCATGATCACATTGAATGGCGGTGCTGGCTCAAAGGACCGAATGGCCTACTCCTGCACCCATTGTCTATTGTCTATTGACTATTGTCTATTGTCATATGAGTCCTTGTATAGGCTCGAATTTAGAAGGATGAGAGAAGGATCTGGTCTCCAAATTGAGGAAGGACATTATTGCCACAGAGGGAGTGCAGAGAAGGTTCACCAGACTGATTCCTGGGATGTCAGGACTGTCTTATGAACAAAGACTGCATAGACTCGGTTTATACTCTCTAGAATTTAGGAGATTGAGAGGGGATCTTATAGAAACTTACAAGATTCTTAAGGAGTTGGACAGGCTAGATGCAGGAAGATTGTTCCCGATGTTGGGGAGGTCCAGGACAAGGGGTCACAGCTTAAGGATAAGGGGGAAATCCTTTAGGACTGAGATGAGAAGGAATTTTTTCACACAGAGAGTGGTGGGTCTCTGGAACTCTCTGCCACAGAGGGTAGTTGAGGCCAGTTCATTGGCTATATTTAAGAGGGAGTTAGATGTGGCCCTTGTGGCTAAGGGGATCAGAGGGTATGGAGAGAAGGCAGGTACGGGATACTGAGTTGGATGATCAGCCATGATCATATTGAATGGCGGTGCAGGCTCGAAGGGCCGAATGGCCTACTCCTGCACCTAATTTCTATGTTTCTATGTT
>CAUPSL010001042.1:0-30595 GCA_963514005.1 Raja brachyura
CAAGATTATTAAGGGTTTGGACACGCTAGAGGCAGGAAACATGTTCCCGATGTTGGGGGAGTCCAGAACCAGGGGCCACACACACAGTTTAAGAATAAGGGATCGGCCATTTAGAACGGAGACGAGGAAACACTTTTCCACCCAGAGAGTTGTGAATCTGTGGAATTCTCTGCCTCAGAGGGCGGTGGAGGCCGGTTCCCTGGATGCTTTCAAGAGAGAGCCAGACAAGGCTCTTAAAGATAGCGGACTCAGGGGATACGGGGAGAAGGCAGGAACGGGGTACTGATTGGGGATGATCAGCCGTGTTCACATTGAATGGCGGTGCTGGCTCAAAGGGCCGAATGGCCTCCTCCTGCACCTGTTGTCTATGTTTCTATGTGTGTGTGTGTGTGTGTGAGATCGAGGGTTTACATATTAGAGTGAGCTGTTTAGTTTGGAGATACAGCGCGGAAACAGGCCCTTCAGCCCACCGAGTCCGTGCTAGCCGACCAGCGATCGCCCCGTACACACACTAGTTTAGTTTGAAGGCAGGAACGGGGTAACTGATTGGGGATGATCAGCCGTGATCACATTGAATGGCGGTGCTGGCTGGAAGGGCTGAATGGCCTCCTCTCCTGCACCTGTTGTCTTACGAGAACGCTGTCTGGGTTTGGGGTTATTTGCCAAACGGGAGATGTTGCCGTTCCTCTGTTCGCGAGGAGGGCGGGGGAGGGGGCGGGGAAGCAAGTCGATGAACTCTGAACTGGCTGACAGGATTAGAGAGTGTTCCCACGCCCTTTGCATGCAGCGACCCTGTGACCTCAGGAACGACCCCGCGAACTCAGAACTGGGCCCGACAGGACTCGGAAACGACCGCGCGGCCTTCGATACGAACCCCCCCCCTCCCCCCCCCTCCCCCTCACCTGGGGGGACGGGGTCCTGAGCGCGACTGTGTTTGTGTTTGTGCCGACTTTTCTTGCGTGGGGGCTGGATGTGCATCAGGCGATACTGTTCTGGGAGCTGTCGGGGGGAGAGACACAGAGTGAGAGAGGGAGAGAGAGAAGGAGGGTTAGAGAGAGAAGAGGGGGGGAGAGAGAGGGGGGAGAGAGAGAGAAGGGAGAGAGAAAGAGAGAGGGAGGGAGAGGGAGATGGGGTGGGTGTCAGAAGCATTTACACATCCGAGCGATTGGGAGAGAGAAAGGGGGGAGAGGGGGAGGGAGGGGGTGAGAGAGGGGGAGAGAGAGGGGGAGAGAGAGGGAGGTTATTGAGGTTATATTGAGGTTTATAAAGTTTATGAAAGTTGATTAAAGTTTAAAGTATTAGATTATTAAAATATCAGTTTATTAAAGATGAGTTTATGAAGCATTAGGATCTAATTTGGATGAGAGGGGGAGAGAGAGAGGGAGGGGAGGAGAGAGGGGAGAGAGGGAGAAGGGAGAGAGGGGGAGAGAGAGGGGGAGAGAGAGGGGGAGAGAGAGGGGGAGAGAGAGGGGGAGAGAGAGGGGGAGAGAGGGGGGGAGAGAGAGGGGGAGAGAGAGGGGGAGAGAGAGGGAGAGGGGGAGGGAGAGGGGGAGGGAGAGGGGGAGGGAGAGGGGGGGAAGAGAGAGATAAGGGAGAGGGAGAGAAGGGAGAGAGAGAGAGAGGGGAGATAGAGGGGGGAGGGAGCGAGAGGGAGGAGAGATGGGAGAGAGAGAGAGGAGAAGGGACAGAGGAGAGAGAGAGGGAGAGAGAGAGAGAAAAGGGAGCGAGACAGAGGGGGAAAGAGGAAAAGCAGAGAGAGAGGGTTAGAGAGAGAAGAGGGGGGAGAGAGAGAGCATTGAGAGAGCGGGAGAGGGAGAAGGGAGAGAGAGAGAGAGGTAGAGAGAGGGGGGGAGAGAGAGGGAGGAGAGAGGGAGGGGAGAGAGGGGAGAGGGAGAGAGGGTACTCTACCGGTCCTGTATGCAGTCTGAATCCCGTGAGCAGTGTGCCGGTGAGGAGCGTGAATGAATTCCCACAAATCGGTGGTTTCTCGATGAGGGAGCGGAGACTCGAGTTATCCTGAGTCCCCGGTAGGTCGATCATCCCTGTGAAGGTACGTCAGTACGTTTATTGGCCAAGTGTGCACATACAAGGAATTTGCCTGGGTGCTCCACCCACAAGTAACAACATGACGTACAGTGACAGTTACGGATGACTCGGGAAACACTAAACATTAACAACAATAAAACATTAACGATAAAACACCATTAGAAACATAGAAACATACACAATAGGTGCAGGAGGAGGCCATTCGGCCCTTCCAGCCTGCACCGCCATTCAATATGATCACAGCTGATCATCCAACTCAGTATCCTGTACCTGCCTTCTCTCCATACCCCCTGATCCCTTTAGCCACAAGGGCCACATCTAACTCCCTCTTAAATATAGCCAATGAACTGGTCTCAACTACCCTCTGTGGCAGAGAGTTCCAGAGACCCACCACTCTCTGTGTGAAAAAAGTCCTTCTCATCTCGGTCCTAAAGGATTTCCCCCTTATCCTTAAGCTGTGACCCCTTGTCCTGGACTTCCCCAACATCGGGAACAATCTTCCTGCATCTAGCCTGTCCAACCCCTTAAGAATTTTGTAAGTTTCTATAAGATCCCCTCTCAATCTCCTAAATTCTAGAGAGTATAAACCGAGTCTATCCAGTCTTTGTTCATAAGACAGTCCTGACATCCCAGGAATCAATCTGGTGAACCTTCTCTGCACTCCCTCTATGGCAATAATGTCCTTCCTCAGGGGGGTTACACAAAAAGCTGGAGAAACTCAGCGGGTGCAGCAGCATCTAAGGAGCGAAGGAGATAGGCGACGTTTCGGGTCGAGACCCTTCTTCAGACCTTCCTCAGATTTGGAGACCAGAACTGTACGCAATTCTCCAGGTGTGGTCTCACCAGGGCCCTGTACAACTGCAGCAGGACCTCTTTGCTCCTATACTCAAATCGTCTTGTTATGAAGGCCAACAGGCCAAAACTGCACACAATACTCCAGGTGTGGTCTCACCAAGGCCCTATACAACTGAAGTAGAACCTCCCTGCTCCTATACTCAAATCCTTTTGCTATGAAAGCTAACATACCATTGGCTTTCTTCACTGCCTGCTGCACCTGCATGCCTACTTTCAATGACTGGTGTACCATGACACCCAGGTCGCGCTGCATCTCCCCTTTTCCTAATCGGCCACCATTTAGATAATATTGATCAAGGATTGATCAAGCATGTGAACCAACACAATACCAGATCAAAGGGAGGCTTCAGATTTGTGGCTGTCGAGTGGAGCAACTACTCGTGGATAAAAACTGTATTTATGCATGGATGTGGAAGCTTCGACAGTCCGGAGTCGCCTTCCAGAGCGAAGTGATTCATAGAAACATAGAAATTAGGTGCAGGAATAGGCCATTCGGCCCTTCGAGCCCGCACCGCCATTCAATATGATCATGGCTGATCATCCAACTCAGTATCCCGTACCTGCCTTCTCTCCATACCCCCTGATCCCTTTAGCCACAAGGGCCACATCTAACTCCCTCTTAAATATAGCCAATGAACTGGCCTCAACTACCCTCTGTGGCAGAGAGTTCCAGAGACCCACCACTCTCTGTGTGAAAAAAGTCCTTCTCATCTCGGTCCTAAAGGATTTCCCCCTTATCCTTAAGCTGTGACCCCTTGTCCTGGACGGCCCCAACATCAGGAACAATCTTCCTGCATCTAGCCTGTCCAACCCCTTAAGAATCTTGTAAGTTTCTATAAGATCCCCTCTCAATCTCCTAAATTCTAGAGAGTATAAACCGAGTCTATGCAGTCTTTGTTCATAAGACAGTCCTGACATCCCAGGAATCAGTCTGGTGAACCTTCGCTGCACTCCCTCTATGGCAATAATGTCCTTCCTCAGATTTGGAGACCAGAACTGTACGCAATACTCCAGGTGTGGTCTCACCAAGACCCTATACAACTGAAGTAGAACCAGTAAATAGCTGCGGTCCCAGCACTGAGCCTTGCGGTACCCCACTAGTCACTGCCTGCCATTGTGAAAACGACCCGTTTACTCCTACTCTTTGCTTCCTGTCTGCCAGCCAGTTCTCTATCCACATCAATACTGAACCCCCAATGCCGTATGCTTTAAGTTTATATACTAATCGCTTATGTGGGACCTTGTCGAAAGCCTTCTGGAAGTCCAGATACACCACATCCACTGGTTCTCCCCCATCCATGCTACTAGTTACATCCTCGAAAAATTCCACAAGATTCGTCAGACATGATTTACCTTTCGTAAATCCATGCTGACTTTGTCCAATGATTTCACCACTTTCCAAATGTGCTGCTATCCCATCTTTAATAACTGACTCTAGCAGTTTCCCCACTACCGATGTTAGACTAACTGGTCTGTAATTCCCCGTTTTCTCTCTCCCCCCCTTCTTAAAAAGAGTGGTTACGTTTGCTACCCGCCAATCCTCAGGAACTACTCCAGAATCTAAAGAGTTTTGAAAGATTATCACTAATGCATCCACTATTTCTGGAGCTACTTCCTTAAGTACTCTGGGATGCAGCCTATCTGGCCCTGGGGATTTATCGGCCTTTATCCATTCAATTTACCCAACACCACTTCCCGACTAACCTGGATTTCACTCAAGTACTCCTTTGACCTGCGGTCCCCTGCTATTTCCGGCAGATTATTTATGTCTTCCTTAGTGAAGACGGAACCAAAGTAGTTATTCAATTGGTCCGCCATATCCTTGTTCCCCATGATCAACTCACCTGTTTCTGACTGCAAGGGACCTACATTTGTTTTAACTAATATATTTCTCTTCACATATCTATAAAAACTTTTACAGTCAGTTTTTATGTTCCCTGCCAGTTTTCTTTCATAATCTATTTTTCCTTTCCTAATCAAGCCCTTTGTCCTTCTCTGCTGGTCTCTGAATTTCTCCCAGTCCTCTGGTATGCTGCTTTTTCTGGCTACTTTGTACGCATCATCCTTTGCTTTGATACTATCCCTGATTTCCCTTGTTATCCACGGATGCACTACCTTCCCTGATCTATTCTTTTGCCAAATTGGGATGAACAATTTTTGTAGTTCATCCATGCAGTCTTTAAATGTCTTCCATTGTGTATCCACCGTCAACCCTTTTAGAATTGATTGCCCGTCAATCTTGGCCAATTCACGTCTCATACCCTCAAAGTTACCTTTCCTTAAGTTCAGAACCATTGTTTCTGAATTAACAATGTCACTCTCCATCCTAATGAAGAACTCGACCATATTATGGTCACTCTTGCCCAAGGGGGCACGCACAATAAGACTGCTAACTAACCCTTCCTCATTACTCAATACCCAGTCTAAAATAGCCTGCTCTCTCGTTGGTTCATACCCAGTCTAAAATAGCCTGCTCTCTCGTTGGAGTTTGTGGCCAGGGTGAGAGGGGTCAGAGATGATCTTGCCCGCTCACTTCCTGGCCCTTGCAGTGTGCAGTTCATCAACTGGGGGAGGGAAGGTTGCAGCCAATCTTCCAGGTGTCACGCTCGGTGGCTGAGCTAAACCAGGCCACGATGGAGAAAACAATAGACAACAGACAATAGATGCAGGAGGAGGCCATTCGGCCCTTCCAGCCAGCACCGCCATTCACTGTGATCATGGCTGATCATCCCCAATCAGTTCCCCGTTCCTGCCTTTTCTCCCCATATCCCCTGACTCCGCTATCTTTAAGAGCCCTATCTAGCTCTCTCTTGAAAGCATCCAGAGAACCAGCCTCCACCGCCCTCTGAGGCAGAGAATTCCACAGACTCACCACTCTCTGTGAGAAAATGTGTTTCCTCGTCTCTGTTCTAAATGGCCGACCCCTTATTCTTAAAATGAATATTCTTCATTGAATTTTCTCAATTCTGTTAACCCTGGCTGCCTCCTCCCCCTCCCCACCTCTCCCTCAGCCCTCGGGCCCTGATCTGCCGGCTGATCTATATCGGTGAGACCAAGCGGAGGCTGGGCGATCGTTTCGCCGAACACCTCCGCTCGGTCCGCAATAACCAACCCGACCTCCCGGTGGCTCAGCACTTCAACTCCCCCTCCCATTCCGTATCCGTATCCGACCTCTCGGTCCTGGGCCTCCTCCACGGCCAGAGTGAGCAACACCGCAAGTTGGAGGAACAGCACCTCATATTCCGCTTGGGGAGTCTGCATCCTCTGGGCTTAAACATTGAATTTTCTCAATTCTGTTAACCCTGGCTGCCTCCTCCCCTTCCCACCTCTCCCTCAGCCCTCGGGCCCTGGCATTCCCTCTCTCTCTATCTCTCCCCCACCCAAGTCTCATTTTCACACCACAAACAGCTTACAACGGCTTATCATCGATACTTTTTTGCATATCTTTCATTCATTGTTCTTTATCTCTCCACATCACCGTCTATATCTCTCGTTTCCTTGATCCCTGACCAGTCTGAAGAAGGGTCTCGACCCGAAACGTCGCCTATCTCCTTCGCTCCTTAGATGCTGCTGCACCCGCTGAGTTTCTCCAGCCTTTTGTGTACCCTTATTCTTAAACTGTGTGTGTGGCCCCTGGTTCTGGACTCCCCCAACATCGGAAACATGTTTCCTGCCTCTAGCGTGTCTAAACCCTTAATAATCTTATATGTTTCAATGAGATCCCCTCTCATCCTTCTAAACTCCAGAGTGTACAAGCCCAGCCGCTCCGTTCTCTCAGCGTATGACAGTTCCGCCATCCCTGGAATTAACCTGGTGAACCTACGCTGGGCTCCCTCAATAGCAAGAATGTCCTTCCTCAAATTAGGGGACCAAAACTGCGCACAATACTCCAGGTGTGGTCTCACTAGGGCCCTGTACAACTGCAGAAGGACCTCTTTGCTCCTATACTCGACTCCTCTTGTTATAACATATAACCATATAACAATTACAGCACGGAAACAGGCCTTCACGGCCCTTCCAGTCCGTGCCGACCATTTATTTTCCCCTAGTCCCATCTACCTGCACTCAGACCATACCCCTCCATCCCCTTCCCGTCCATATACCTATCCACTTTACTTTTAAATGTTAAAATCGATCCTGCCTCCACCACTTCTGCAGGAAGATCATTCCACACAGCCACCACTCTCTGAGTAAAGAAGTTCCCCCTCATGTTACCCCTAAACTTCTGTCCCTTAATTCTCATGTCATGCCCTCTTGTTTGAATCTTCCCTACCCTCAATGGGAAAAGCTTATCCACGTCAACTCTGTCTATCCCTTTCATCATTTTAAAGACCTCAATCAAGTCCCCCCTTAACCTTCTGCGCTCCAAAGAATAAAGACCTAACTTGTTCAACCTTTCTCTGTAACTTAGTTGCTGGAACCCAGGCAACATTCTAGTAAATCTCCTCTGTACTCTCTCTATTTTGTTGATGATATGAAGGCCAACAGGCCAAAACTGCGCACAATACTCCAGGTGTGGTCTCACTAGGGCCCTGTACAACTGCAGAAGGACCTCTTTGCTCCTGTACTCAACTCCTCTTGTTATGAAGGCCAACAGGCCAAAACTGCACACAATACTCCAGGTGTGGTCTCACCAGGGCCCTGTATAACTGTAGAAGGACCTCTTTGCTCCTATATTCGATTCCTCTTGTTATAAAGGCCAACATGCCTTCTTCACTTGCACGCTTACTTTCATAGACTGATGGCTTGGTGGCTGAGCCAAACCAGACCGTGATGGAGAAGGTGAGGACAGACTCTACGATGGCCGTGTAGAATTGGACCATCATTGCCTGTGGCAGATTGTGCTTCCTCAGCTGCCACAGGTAGTACATCCTCAAGGGAGGGAGACAAAGATTAAAGACCCCCCCTCCTCTCCTACCCCACCCCCCCCCCCCCATTTACCTGGTAAATCGGGCAGGAAGTTGCTTAATTTGTCTTTGACCTTCTTCCCGCAAAACTTATTGTACGCATGTTCGAGATTGTAATGTGTGATTAGGTTTGAACTTCCAGTAAGATCGGTGGTGCCTGAAAGTAGAAAAATATATTAATCCAGTGGTCGAGAAAAAAAATGCTGGCGGCCATCTTAGCTACAAGATGCTACACTTGTCCCTTCACCTCCCCCATCCACTCCTTTCAGGGACCCAAGCGGTCCTTCCAGGTCCGACAGAGGTGCACCTGCACCTCCTCCAACCTCATCTACTGCATCCGTTGCTCCAGATGCCAGCTGATCTACATCGGTGAGACCAAGCGGAGGCTGGGCGATCGTTTCGCCGAACACCTCCGCTCGGTCGGTCCGCAATAACCAACCCGACCTCCCGGTGGCTCAGCACTTCAACTCCCCCTCCCATTCCGTATCCGTATCCGTATCCGACCTCTCGGTCCTGGGCCTCCTCCACGGCCAGAGTGAGCAACACCGCAAGTTGGAGGAACAGCACCTCATATTCCGCTTGGGGAGTCTGCATCCTCTGGGCTTGAACATTGAATTTTCTCAATTCTGTTAACCCAGACTGCCTCCTCCCCTTCCCACCTCTTCCTCAGCCCTCGGGCCCTGGCATTCCCTCTCTCTCTCTCTCTATCTCTCCCCCACCCAAGTCTCATTTTCACACTACAAACAGCTTACAACGGCCTGTTTCCTTTATCATCGATACTTTTTTGCATATCTTTCATTCATTGTTCTTTATCTCTTCACATCGCCGTCTATATCTCTCGTTTCCCTGATCCCTGACCAGTCTGAAGAAGGGTCTCGACCCGAAACGTCGCCTATCTCCTTCGCTCCTTAGATGCTGCTGCACCCGCTGAGTTTCTCCAGCCTTTTGTGTACCCTTAGCTACTGGCACTGAATGGGAGTGAAGCCCAGGGTGGCCATCTTGGCTACTGGCAGCCCTCTTTCACACTGAATGGGAGTGAAGCCCAGGGCGGCCATCTTGGCTACTGGCAGCCCTCTTTCACACTGAATGGGAGTGAAGCCCAGGGCGGCCATCTTGGCTACTGGCAGCTCTCTTTCACACTGAATGGGAGTGAAGCCCAGGGTGGCCATCTTGGCTGCTGGCAGCCCTCTTTCACACTGAATGGGAGTGAAGCCCAGGGCGGCCATCTTGGCTACTGGCAGCCCTCTTTGAAGCCAGAGAGAGAGAGAGTGCTCAACTGCCGCCTCCCTCAGCAGGTAGAAGGGGCCGCTCATGCCGTTACAGTGTGTTAGCGTGCTGACGTCAGAGAACGGGGACTTGATGTTGTGACGTCGGAGAGACAGAACGTTGTGATGTCACAGAGAGAGTGACACACACACACACAAAGTTGTGATATCACACAGAGAGAGGGGAGGAACACACGATGTGCTGACGTCACAAGAGAGAGAGAGAGAGAGAGAGGGAAATGGGGGATGCGACGATTTATAAATCATGTTTCTCGGGGTACCTAAAACTAAATTCAAGATTCAAGAGAGTTTATTGTCGTGTGTCCCTGATAGGACAATGAAATTCTTGCTTTGCCTCAGCACGACAGAACACAGACGGCATTGACTACAGAACAGATCAGTGTGTCCATACACCATTATATACGTAAATACACACATGAATAAATAAACTGATCAAGTGCAAATAACAGATGGAGGGATATTAATGTTCTAGTTTTGTCCGAGCCAAGTTTAATAGCCTGATGTCTGTGGGGAAGTTGCTATTCCTGAATCTGGACGTTGCAGTCTTCAGGCTCCTGTACCTTCTACCTGAAGGTAGCGGGGAGATGAGTGTGTGGCCAGGGTGGTGTGGGTCCTTGATGATGCTGCCAGCCTTTTTGAGGCAGCGACTGCGATAAATCCCCTCGATGGAAGGGAGGTCAGAGCCGATGATGGACTGGGCAGTGTTTACTACTTTTTGTAGTATTTTCCTCTCCAGGGCGCTCAGAGGGAGACGCGGCGTTGTGACGTCGCACAGAGGGAGAGAGAGAGGAGACATGATGTTGTGACGTCACGAGAGAGAGGACGAGAGAGAGAGAGGAGAGACACAACGTGCTGACATTAGAGACACACACACACACACAACATGTTGACGTCACAAGAGAGAGAGAGAGAGAGAGAGAGAGAGAGAGAGGACACACGACGTGCTCACGCCACAGAGAGGGGGGGGTGGGACACATGACGTTGTGACGTCAGAGGGAGAGAGAGAGTGAGGGGGGACACACACGACGTGTTGACGTCACGAGAGAGAAGGGGGCGAACACAGAACGTTGTGACGTCAGATAGAGGGGGGGACACACACAACGTTGTGATGTCACACACAGTGAGGGGGGACACACGACGTGCTGACGTCACACACACACAGAGTGAGGGGGGACCACATGACGTTGTGACGTCAGAGGGAGAAACAACATGTTGATGTCAGAGAGAGAGAGAGAGGGGACACACACGACGTGCTGACGTCAGAGGGGGGACACGACTTTGTGACATCACAGAGTGAGGGGGGGGCCCACACACCGTGCAGACGTCACACAGAGAGAGAGTGAGGGGCGGGACACACGACGTTGTGACGTCACAGGGAGAGAGAGAGAGAGGGGGGACACACGACGCGCTGACGTCACAAGGGAGAAGGGGGCGAACACAGAATGTTGTGACGTCAGATAGAGGGGGACACACACACATACAACGTGCTGACGTCACACAGAGAGAGAGTGAGGGGGACACACGACGTGCTGACGTCACACACACAGGGAGAATGAGGGGACATGACGTTGTGACGTCACGAGAGAGAGGAGAGACACAATGTGCTGACGTTAGACACCCACACACACACACAATGTTGTGATGTCAGATAGACACATAGAAACATAGAAAATAGGTGCAGGAGTAGGCCATTCGGCCCTTCGAGCCTGCACCGCCATTCAATGTGATCATGGCTGATCATCCAACTCAGTATCCCGTACCTGCCTTCTCTCCATACCCTCTGATCCCTTTAGCCACAAGGGCCACATCTAACTCCCTCTTAAATATAGCCAATGAACTGGCCTCAACTACCCTCTGTGGCAGAGTTCCAGAGACCCACCACTCTCTGTGTAAAGAATGTTTTCCTCATTTCGGTCCTAAAGGAATTCCCCCTTATCCTTAGACTGTGACCCCTTGTTCTGGACTTCCCCAACATCGGGAACAATCTTCCAGCATCTAGGCTGTCCAACCCCTTAAGAATTTTGTAAGTTTCTATAAGATCCCCCCTCAATCTTCAACGTGCTGACGTCACACAGAGAGAGAGAGAGAGGGGAGAACAACATGCTGACGTTAGAGAGACACACACAATGTTGTGATGTCAGATAGACACATGTTGACGTCACAAGAGAGAGAGAGATAGGGAGGGGACACAGGGCGTGCTGACGTCACAAGAGAGAAGGGGGCGAACACAGAACGTTGTGACGTCAGATAGAGGGGGGGGGAACACACACAACGTTGTGACGTCACAGAGAGAGAGAGTGAGGGGGGGACACACACGTGCTGACGTCCGAGGGGGGGTACCACACGATGTTGTGATGTCACAGAGAGAGAGAGGGACCACACGATGTTACGTCAGAGGGAGAGAGAGAGAGAGGGGGGGAACCACATGAGGCGCTGAGGTAGGAGGGGGGGGACACGATGTTGTGATGTCACAGAGAGAGAGAGGGGGAGGGACCACTCGACGCGCTGACGTCACCCACCCACAGAGGGGGAGGGACCACGCGACGCGCTGACGTCACAGAGAGAGAGAGGGGGAGGGACCACGCGACGCGCTGACGTCACAGAGAGAGAGAGGGGGAGGGACCACTCGACGCGCTGATGTCACACACCCACAGAGGGGGAGGGACCACGCGACGCGCTGACGTCACACACCCACAGAGGGGGAGGGACCACGCGACGCGCTGACGTCACAGAGAGAGAGAGGGGGAGGGACCACGCGACGCGCTGACGTCACAGAGAGAGGGGGAGGGACCACGCGACGCGCTGACGTCACACAGAGAGAGAGAGGGGGAGGGACCACGCGACGCGCTGACGTCACCCACACACAGAGGGGGAGGGACCACGCGACGCGCTGACGTCACAGAGAGAGAGAGGGGGAGGGACCACTCGACGCGCTGACGTCACACACACACAGAGGGGGAGGGACCACGCGACGCGCTGACGTCACAGAGAGAGAGAGGGGGAGGGACCACGCGACGCGCTGACGTCACCCACCCACAGAGGGGGAGGGACCACGCAACGCGCTGACGTCACAGAGAGAGAGAGGGGGAGGGACCACTCGACGCGCTGACGTCACACACCCACAGAGGGGGAGGGACCACGCGACGCGCTGACGTCACAGAGAGAGAGAGAGAGAGAGGGACCACGCAACGCGCTGACGTCACAGAGAGAGAGAGGGGGAGGGACCACTCGACGCGCTGACGTCACACACCCACAGAGGGGGAGGGACCACGCAACGCGCTGACGTCACAGAGAGAGGGGGAGGGACCACGCGACGCGCTGACGTCACAGAGAGAGAGAGGGGGAGGGACCACGCAACGCGCTGACGTCACAGAGAGAGGGGGAGGGACCACTCGACGCGCTGACGTCACAGAGAGAGAGAGAGGGAGGGACCACTCGACGCGCTGACGTCACAGATAGAGAGAGGGGGAGGGACCACGTGACGCGCTGACGTCACCCACCCACAGAGGGGGAGGGACCACTCGACGCGCTGACGTCACAGAGAGAGAGAGGGGGAGGGACCACGCGACGCGCTGACGTCACACACACACAGAGCGCTCACCTGCCGCCTCCCTCAGCAGGTAGAAGGGCCCGCTCATGGCGGCGCCGCCCGTCGCCCCCCCTCCTCCCCCGGGCCCTCCTCCTCCTCCTCCCGGGGCTTTGGAGGCGTCGGCGGGCGAGAAGAGCGCGTTGATGGCGTCCATCCCTCCCTCCCTCTCTCTCTCAGCTCGGCGTCGGCGTCGCCGCCATCTTGTCTTCTTCACCGACTCCCCCCCTGCCGGGCCGGAAACAGGAAGGGGCGGGACTGAGGGGAACGGGCCAATGGGGAGGCGGGATATCGGCTGACAGACGCGGGTCGGATCCAATGGGAGAGGGCGGGACAATGGCTGACAGACGGGGCTCTGGGCCAATGGGAGGGCGGAACAACGGTTGACGGGCGTCGGATCGGAGCCAATGGGAGCGCAGAGAAGGCGGGCAGGGGTTGAGTGGGCCAATGGGAGCGCAGAGAAGGCGGGCAGGGGTTGAGTGGGCCAATGGGAGCGCAGAGAAGGCGGGCAGGGGTTGAGTGGGCCAATGGGAGCGCAGAGAAGGCGGGCAGGGGTTGAGTGGGCCAATGGGAGCGCAGAGAAGGCGGGCAGGGGTTGAGTGGGCCAATGGGAGCGCAGAGAAGGCGGGCAGGGGTTGAGTGGGCCAATGGGAGCGCAGAGAAGGCGGGCAGGGGTTGAGTGGGCCAATGGGAGCGCAGAGAAGGCGGGCAGGGGTTGAGTGGGCCAATGGGAGCGCAGAGAAGGCGGGCAGGGGTTGAGTGGGCCAATGGGAGCGCATGGAGGGGCGGGAGACAGAGACAGAGATGCAACGAGAGATATAGACGGTGATGTGGAGAGATAAAGAACAGTGAATGAAAGATATGCAAAAAAGTATCGATGATGAAGGAAACAGGCCATTGTAAGCTGTTTGTAGTGTGGAAATGAGACTTGGGTGGGGGAGAGATAGAGAGAGAGGGCCCGACTATGCATTCATGAGTATAGAGTGAGTATAGCAGGCAGCCTTTAGGTGCTCCCGTGCTGATTATTCAAGGAAACAGGCCATTGTAAGCTGTTTGTAGTGTGAAAATGAGACTTGGGTGGGGGGGAGATAGAGAGAGAGAGGGAATGCCAGGGCCCGAGGGCTGAGGGAGAGGTGGGAAGGGGACGAGGCAGCCAGGGTTAACAGAATTGAGAAAATTCAATGTTCAAGCCCAGAGGATGCAGACTCCCCAAGCGGAATATGAGGTGCCGTTCCTCCAACTTGCGGTGTTGCTCACTCTGGCCGTGGAGGAGGCCCAGGACCGAGAGGTCGGATACGGATACGGAATGGGAGGGGGAGTTGAAGTGCTGAGCCACCGGGAGGTCGGATTGGTTATTGCGGACCGACCGAGCGGAGGTGTTCGGCGAAACGATCGCCCAGCCTCCGCTTGGTCTCACTGATGTAGATCAGCTGGCATCTGGAGCAACGGATGCAGTAGATGAGGTTGGAGGAGGTGCAGGTGAACCTCTGTCGGACCTGGAAGGACTGCTTGGGTCCCTGAAAGGAGTGGAGGGGGGAGGTGAAGGGACAAGTGTTAGGGCTGAGAGACCTGGATCTGATCCAATGGGGGCGCAGGGGGGGGGGGGCGGAGAGGAAGGGACTACAGCTGGCAGACGGGGATCTGAGCCAATGGGAATGTGGAGAGGGCAGGGTTAGGGCTGACAGACTGGGATTTCATCCAATGGGATCGCAGACAAGGCGGACAGAGGGTAATTGATCCAATGGGAGCGCATGGAGGGGTAGGATCAGGGCTGAGAGACCTGGATCTGATCCAATGGAGGCGCGGGGGGGGGGGGGGTGGAAAGGGCGGGACTACGTCTGACAGACAGGGATCCGAGCCAATGAGAGCCCAGGGAGGGCGAGCTGGCTCCAATGGGGGCGATGAAGATCCAATGGGGCGGGACGTGGGGGATTGGACCAATGAGGCATTGAGTGGGGGGGGGGGGCGGGTCGAGGGCTGACGGACGTCGAGTTGGACCAATAGCAGCTCAGATGTAGCAGGACACGCTTTGCGTGACACCCAGCGTGTGACGTATTTGTTACCAAGTCAAATTAAGTCAAGTTTATTGGTCACATACGCATACGGGACGTGCAGTGAAATGTTCGCGGACTTTGTGCAAAAAAACAAACAAACAAACGAACGAACGACAAACAGAATGGAACAGAACCACATGTTCGTTTACATATATCGGGTGGTTTTGCGGCAGTCGGGTCACGGCCCTTGACCCGTACTACTGCTACGCTACGCCAAGTGGAAGCACTGACCATACTTTCCAGCGTAGCGGGCCCGTTAAAAGCCGACGCAGTCAATCCAAACAAACCAAGTATCCTGGCATCAAATTGCTGAACGATCTACGTTGGAATGGTCAGACTCATCATGCAACAGTGAAAGCAACAGGTGTCCTGAACTTCCTGAGGCGCAACTTCCATCATTGTCCAGCTTCTGTCAAGGAAAAGCTGTATTTCACCCTCGTTAGACCTCATCTGGACTACGCAGTTGCAGCTTGGGACCCATACACAGATAAAAACATTTCATCCATCCAACGTGTCCAAAGACAGGCCGCTCGATTTGTTACTAACACCGACGAGAGAGAAGCCAGTGTCGCCAAACGCCTGAATTCTCTGGGCGGGGGTGGAACCCTCTCCAAGACAGACGTGAAGCTCACCGTTTGACCTGTTTTTACAAAATGTTAAATGGTCGGCTAGACATAGATCACAAGACCTACACCAACCCCAAACCAATTAGGAGCAGACGAGGGCATTCGATCCAATTTGTGGTCCCAGCCACAAAGACAGATGTGTACAGCAATTCGTTCTTCCCACGCACTGTTAAAGCACGGAATAATCTCCACCAAGCCACGGTTGCCCAGCCAGATGCAACTAAATTTAAAGTGGCACTTTCTTCCCAATAACCCTCTCTGGCTAAACCCCTCCCTTCACCACCTCCAGTTTAAATTCCAGTTGGAATATTTTGCAGGACCAAGTAACCAAGAACCAAGAATCGTCGATTTTTGCGCTGTCAATAATTATGGAAGTCGGGATTAAGCGTGAGAGACATGTACCCTACTTCAGAATTCCGAAAGTGAGGAGAAATGACAGTAGATGGAAGCGAGAGCTGAAGGGCCAACAACAGCCAGAGTGCTTGGCGAACATTGGCCGTTTGCTCGCTGCATTTCCCTTGTCAATTCTTCCCTTCCCTCCCGCACCACCCCTTCCCCGGGCACTTTCCCTTGCAACCGCAAGAGATGCTACACTTGTCCCTTCACCTCCCCCCTCCTCCACTCCTTTCAGGGACCCAAGCAGTCATTCCAAGTCCGACAGAGGTTCACCTGCACCTCCTCCAACCTCATCTACTGCATCCGCTGCTCCAGATGCCAGCTGATCTACATCGGTGAGACCAAGCGGAGGCTGGGCGATCGTTTCGCCGAACACCTCCGCTCGGTCCGCAATAACCAACCCGACCTCCCGGTGGCTCAGCACTTCAACTCCCCCTCCCATTCCGTATCCGTATCCGACCTCTCGGTCCTGGGCCTCCTCCACGGCCAGAGTGAGCAACACCGCAAGTTGGAGGAACAGCACCTCATATTCCGCTTGGGGAGTCTGCATCCTCTGGGCTTAAACATTGAATTTTCTCAATTCTGTTAACCCAGACTGCCTCCTCCCCCTCCCACCTCTCCCTCAGCCCTCGGGCCCTGACATTCCTTCTCCATCTCCCCCCCCCCCACCCCAGTCACACTAGCTTCTCATTTTCACACCACAAACAGCTTACAACGGCCTGTTTCCTTCATCATCAATACTTTTTTGCATATCTTTCATTCATTGTTCTTTATCTCTCCACATCACTGTCTATATCTCTCGTTTCCCTGATCCCTGACTAGATTAGATTAGATTTGATTAGATTCTTTATTTGTCATTCAGACCTTTCGGTCTGAACGAAACTCTGTTTCCCTGCAGTCATACATATAATCAAAAATAAACAACTAAAAATGACAGAACACACAATAAACACAAATTTAACATCCACCACAGTGAGTTCACCAAACACCTCCTCACTGTGGTGGAAGGCAAAGTCTTAAAGTCTGTGTCTCTTCCCTCTTTGTTTCCCTCTGCGCCGAGGTGATCCAGGTCTCAGATGCCACGACCGCACTGGGCGATGGTAAGTCAGTCCCGCGGTTCAACCGAGCTCCACGAATGGGCCGGTTCAACTCCGTGGCCTGGGGGGTCCACCGGGCCCGTGGTCGGGCCGCTGCAACCGCTCCGGGACCAAGTCGGGTCGCCGCCCCGGGGCCGAGTCGGGTCCAACCGCTCCGGGACCGAGCCGGGCCGCCGCCGCCGCCGGAACCGCTCCGGGAGTCGGGTCGCCACTGCTGTTGCCGCCGCTGCAGGAACCGCTCCGGGAGTCGGGTCGCCACTGCTGTTGCCGCCGCTACCGGAACCGCTCCGGGAGTCGGGTCGCCACTGCTGCCGCCGCCGCCGCTACTGGAACCGCTCCGGGAGTCGGGTCGCCACTGCTGCCGCCGCCGCCGCTACTGGAACCGCTCCGGGAGTCGGGTCGCCACTGCTGCTGCCGCCGCCGCCGCTACTGGAACCGCTCTGGGAGTCGGGTCGCCACTGCTGCTGCCGCCGCCGCTGCTGGGACAGCCCCTGGGCCCGAGGCCGCCAGCTCCGCCATTAGGCCTCGGCGCAGACCGGGACGGGGAATACGACAGAAAGTCGCACCCCCCCCCTCCGAAGGAAGAGACCCGGACGTGTTACTCCCCCCCACCCACATACACACACAATCTAACAAAACGAACGAACCCAACTAAAAACAGGACAAAACAAAAAAAATAAAATAAAATAACAGACGGACTGCAGGTGGGCCGCAGCTGTTAACCCAGCGCCGCCATCTTGGAGGAAAAAAAAAAAAAAAGTCTGAAGAAGGGTCTCGACCCGAAACGTCGCCTATCTCCTTCGCTCCTTAGATGCTGCTGCACCCGCTGAGTTTCACCAGCTTTTTGTGTAACCCCCCCCTGCTCACTGCATTTCATCAAAGAAGGCATTATTTGTTTTTTCTTGATTCCTTTGGCATCCGGAAGTGGCTGCGCTGGCTGGCAGCTGCGGCTCACCTGCAGTCCGTCTGTTTTTTTTCCTTTTTTTGTTGTCTTATAGTGTTTGAGTTAGTAGAACTTTGTTTTATTAGGTTGTGTATGTGGGGTGTGGGGGAAACAGAGTTTTAGACTCTCCCTTCGGGGGGGGGATGCGTGTCCCCCATCACCGTCTGTGCTGAGGCCTAATGCGGTGGTCCGGCTTGGAGCTGCGGTGCTCCAGCGGCGGCGGTGGTGGTCTGGATCGCCTCAGCGCAGAGGGAGAACTAGGAGGGATGAAGACAATGACTTAAGACTTTTAAGACCTCCACAGTGAGGAGGTGCCTGGTGAACTCATTGTGGTGGATGTTGTAGCAATGCTACAAAATGTTGGGATTTTAAAAATCAAGTCGGCAATTTATCCCCTTATCAGATAAAGCATAAAAAGAAGTTTAATTTGACACCGAATTCACTTTCATATCTTCAGTATTAAGAAAGTTATGACCATTTTCATTCTCGGAAATTAGCATCTTGTTCCCCATTGCCTTTCCATTGACTTAACTCAAAAGCTGTGATCTGGAACAGTTAAAAGCCCATAACTTTCTTAAAAAATAAGAGAACTCAATGAAATTTTCAGTTATTATAGATTGAAGCATTCTGAAACAAATATGAAACAATCTTACTTGGATGACCTGAAATTAAAGCATATAATTAGTTAGTTATCTAATTGTAGCTAATTACAAAATTCAATGAGTAGATCTAAACATCTATCCATTTCTTAAGAAAAGATAAACTTTTTTTAAATTGCCTAAGTGTCCAAATAACATTCACACAATAATCCACAATATAACATAATTTTAAAATCTCATTTTCATGAATTTATAGGCCAAATGGAAGGAATTTAGTGTTTAATGCCTGTAAATTAATGGCCATTTAAATCAACTAGCGAGTGGGTTTTAGTGGAATGCGGTGGATTGGAACGTTGCGGTTAGCGGTGAAGTCGGGAGGAAAAATACTGTTGGTTCATACGTTTTTTTTGTCCCCTTTTTGCAACATGAAAATGTGATTAAAGCCTCCCTAAAAACCAACTTTTAATATAAAAATAAACTATTTACCTTTTTTCTCCCCCACGCAAAATCCTTCCGGTTGTCGGCGCTCACGGCTTGGATTGGAATGTTGTGGTTTGCGGTGAAGTCGCGAGGAGAAATACTGTTGGTTCATACGTTTTTTTTTGTCCCCTTTTTGCAACATGAAAATGTGATTAAAGCCTTCCTAAAAACCTTTTTATGTAAAAATAAACTGTGTAGCTTCTTTTATCGCCTACGTTAGGTCCGTTCCGCTGTCGGCGTTCGGAGCTTTAGAAGGTGATTTTTAAATTACTCTAGTTAATAAATAATCTAGCGTAGTTTAAAAATACCTTCATGAATGAAATGTCGGAGAGATTTCTCTTTAGCGACAAAATCGCCCGACATGGATCGACTTGGACTGTCTAGGGAAAAACGGCACTTTAAGCCCACCCCCCTCTGAAAGGCGCCAAAGTCGCGCACACACGGGGGGCGGCAGAACTGCAGCGCTGCTCAAGGTAGGTTTTGTAACATACCTACATATAAAAATGTGTCTGCTAGATTGTGCATTTTTAAATTATCTATTACTTATTTTATGCATTGATCTTGTAGTAAATGTAAATGTGAGAGTAAATGGTTGTTTGTGTTATTGTGTTTTGTTCTTTATAATCTTTTTATCCGGTGTCTTTTATTGTTTTATTGTCGGTAGGGGGCGCCGTCCTGTATGGTGCGGCTGCCCAGCCTGCAGCTGTATGTTTTTCACTCTTTTCTTTTTTTTTAGTGTGTTAAAAGTGTTTTGTGTTTGGAGCCTATTCTTTTTTGTGTGGGGGGTGAGGAGGGGGGGAAGGGGGAAACTGCTTTTCCTGGTCCCTACCTGGTTGGAGAGGCAGCTTTTCTCCGGGCTGCATCTTCGACCCGTCCTCGCGGCCTACCAGCGGGCCTGGAGCGCCGTTTCCTGAGGAGACCGCCCAGAACCTCGGCTTCGGCAGCGGCGGAGCGCTGGAGCGCCATCGCGGGGCGGAGCGGGCGATGCCTTGCCTGGGTCGCCGCGCTGGAACTCCGGTGAGCTGAGACCGCGGAGACAAACATCGCGGAGCTGCTGGTCTGTGGAGCGGCCGGCTGCGGGCGGCGGCGCTGAACTTCAACATCGGGAGCCAGTGGGGAGCTCCATTCAGCGCAGCCTTGTCGGCTTCGGAAGCCGCGGACTCCAGTAGGAAGCGGCGGTTCCTTGCCATCCTTGCCATAGAGGGGGTACAGAGAAGATTCACCAGACTGATTCCTGGGATGTCAGGACTTTCATATGAGGAAAGACTGGATAGACTCGGCTTGTACTCGCTGGAATTTAGAAGATTGAGGGGGGATCTTATAGAAACTTACAAAATTCTTAAGGGGTTGGACAGGCTAGATGCAGGAAGATTGTTCCCGATGTTGGGGGAGTCCAGAACAAGGGGTCACAGTCTAAGGATAAGGGGGAATTCCTTTAGGACCGAAATGAGGAAAACATTCTTTACACAGAGAGTGGTGAGTCTCTGGAATTCTCTGCCACAGAAGGTAGTTGAGGCCAGTTCATTGGCTATATTTAAGAGGGCGTTAGATGTGGCACTTGTGGCTAAAGGGATCAGGGGGTATGGAGAGAAGGCAGGTACGGGATACTGAGTTGGATGATCAGCCGTGATCACATTGAATGGCGGTGCAGTGCAGGCTGGAAGGGCCGAATGGCCTCTACTCCTGCACCTATTTTCTACGTTTCTATGCTTCCGGGTGTCCCGAGCCGCTGAGAGGATTCTCCCGACGCCGGAGCACCGCCACCCGGCGAGAACGGCCTGGAACATCGGGCCTCTGTGAAGGCGACTGCAGAGGGCTCAATGGGCCCGACTATGGGTGGACATGGGTTGGGGACTGGACATTGTGCCTTCCCTCACAGTGGGAACCATTGTGGGCGGATGTATTTTATGTTTAAATGTCTTTATTAGTGTTGCGTCTGTATTCTTTATTTTATGTGCCGCATGGCAAGAAGCATTTCACTGCACCTATTGGTGTATGTGACCAATAAACTAACCTTGAACCTTGTTTACCATTGAAGGGGATGCACATGACATTTGGTTGCAATGACAAATAAATGTATTTGATTTGATTTGATTGATTTGATCTGGGGGCGGTGAGCGGCCAATCAGCATCGCCCGGGGGCGGGACGGAGGGTTGACCGACGTCGTGTGGAACCTATCAACAGCGTCCGAGGGCGGGACGCGGTCGACAGACGGGTTAATGGACCAATGTGCTGCGTCCAGGGGATGGGACACGACGGTGAGCGGCCAATCAGCATCGCCGGAGGGCGGGAAGTTGGATGACGGACGCTGTGTTGAACCAATCAGCATCATACGGGGGCGTGACGCGCGTGACAGACGGTTTCATGGGCCAATGGCTGCGTGGTGTAGGCGGGACACGACGGTGAGCAGCCAATCAGCATCGTGTGGGGCGGGACAAGGGCTGACACGGTTAAATGGACCAATGACGGCGCGTGGTGGGAGGGTCGTGGGTTGACGGATGGTTGTGGGAGCCAATGGGGGCGGGACAGAGCGTTGAGCGGCCAATCAGCATCACCCGGGGGCGGGATGGGCGCTGACGGACGGGTGCGGCGGCCAATGGGGCGTCGAGTTGCCGCTGAGGGGGACGGGGACCGGCGGCAGCGATGGCGGCGGCGGCGGCGGCGTCGTGTTGCTCCCGGCTGGCAGCGTCCATGGCGGCCACCGCCTGCTCCCTGGCCGTGTGGGTCTGGCGGCCGCTCCGCCTCCTGCTCCGGCCCTATCACGCTGCGTCCGCCGCCCTCAGCCTGGCCTTCGTGGCGGCGCGGAAACTGCCGCCCGTGTGTGAGAGTCTGCCGTCGGCGCGGGACGATGGGGACCCGTGTAACATGGACTGGGTGAGTGTGGGGGTACAGGGGTACAGTGTAGGGGTACAGGGGTACAGTGTAGGGGTACACGGGTACAGTGTAGGGGTACAGGGGTACACGGGTACAGTAGTGTAGAGAGAGGGGACCCGTGTAACATGGACTGGGTGAGTGTGGGGGTACAGGGGTACAGTGGTAGAGTGTGGGGGTACAGGGGTACAGTGGTAGAGTGTAGGGGTACAGGGGTACAGGGGTACAGTGTAGGGGTACAGGGGTACAGGGGTACAGTAGTGTAGGGGTACAGGGGTACACGGGTACAGTGTAGGGGTACAGGGGTACAGGGGTACAGTGTAGGGGGAAACTGCCGCCCGTGTGTGAGAGTCTGCCGTCGGCGCGGGACGATGGGGACCCGTGTAACATGGACTGGGTGAGTGTGGGGGTACAGGGGTACAGGGGTACAGTGTAGGGGTACAGGGGTACAGGGGTACAGTAGTGTAGGGGTACAGGGGTACACGGGTACAGTGTAGGGGTACAGGGGTACAGGGGTACAGTAGTGTAGGGGTACAGGGGTACACGGGTACAGTGTAGGGGTACAGGGGTACAGGGGTACAGTGTAGGGGGAAACTGCCGCCCGTGTGTGAGAGTCTGCCGTCGGCGCGGGACGATGGGGACCCGTGTAACATGGACTGGGTGAGTGTGGGGGTACAGGGGTACAGTGGTACAGTGTAGGGGTACAGGGGTACAGGGGTACAGTGGTACAGTGGTACAGTGTAGGGGTACAGGGGTACAGTGGTACAGTGTAGGGGTACAGGGGTACACGGGTACAGTAGTGTAGAGAGAGGGGACCCGTGTAACATGGACTGGGTGAGTGTGGGGGTACACGGGTACAGTGGTACAGTGTAGGGGTACAGGGGTACAGTGGTACAGTGGTACAGTGTAGGGGTACAGGGGTACACGGGTACAGTAGTGTAGAGAGAGGGGACCCGTGTAACATGGACTGGGTGAGTGTGGGGGTACACGGGTACAGTGGTACAGTGTAGGGGTACAGGGGTACAGTGGTACAGTGGTACAGTGTAGGGGTACAGGGGTACACGGGTACAGTGTAGGGGTACAGGGGTACAGTGGTACAGTGTAGGGGTACAGGGGTACACGGGTACAGTGTAGGGGTACAGGGGTACACGGGTACAGTGTAGGGGGAAACTGCCGCCCGTGTGTGAGAGTCTGCCGTCGGCGCGGGACGATGGGGACCCGTGTAACATGGACTGGGTGAGTGTGGGGGTACAGGGGTACAGTGGTAGAGTGTAGGGGTACAGGGGTACAGTGGTACAGTGTAGGGGTACAGGGGTACAGTGGTACAGTGTAGGGGTACAGGGGTACAGTAGTGTAGAGAGAGGGGACCCGTGTAACATGGACTGGGTGAGTGTGGGGGTACAGGGGTACAGTGGTAGAGTGTAGGGGTACAGGGGTACAGTGTAGGGGTACACGGGTACAGTGGTGTAGAGAGAGGGGACCCGTGTAACATGGACTGGGTGAGTGTGGGGGTACAGGGGTACAGTGGTAGAGTGTAGGGGTACAGGGGTACAGTAGTGTAGAGAGAGGGGACCCGTGTAACATGGACTGGGTGAGTGTGCGGGTACAGGGGTACAGTGGTACAGTGTAGGGGTACAGGGGTACAGTGGTACAGTGTAGGGGTACACGGGTACAGTAGTGTAGAGAGAGGGGACCCGTGTAACATGGACTGGGTGAGTGTGGTGGTACAGTGTAGGGGTACAGGGGTACAGTGGTACAGTGTAGGGGTACAGGGGTACAGTAGTGTAGAGAGAGGGGACCCGTGTAACATGGACTGGGTGAGTGTGGGGGTACAGGGGTACAGTGGTACAGTGTAGGGGTACACGGGTACAGTAGTGCAGAGAGGGGACCCGTGTAACATGGACTGGGTGAGTGTGCGGGTACAGGGGTACAGGGGTAGAGTGTAGGGGTACAGGGGTACACGGGTACAGTAGTGTAGGGGTACAGTGTAGGGGTACAGGGGTACAGTAGTACAGTGTAGGGGTACACGGGTACAGTAGTGTAGGGGTACAGTGTAGGGGTACAGTGTAGGGGTACAGGGGTACAGTAGTGTAGAGAGAGGGGACCCGTGTAACATGGACTGGGTGAGTGTGCGGGTACAGGGGTACAGTGGTAGAGTGTAGGGGTACACGGGTACAGTAGTGTAGAGAGAGGGGACCCGTGTAACATGGACTGGGTGAGTGTGCGGGTACAGGGGTACAGTGGTAGAGTGTAGGGGTACAGGGGTACAGTAGTACAGTGTAGGGGTACACGGGTACAGTAGTGTAGGGGTACAGTGTAGGGGTACAGTAGTACAGTGTAGGGGTACACGGGTACAGTGTAGGGGGAAACTGCCGCCCGTGTGTGAGAGTCTGCCGTCGGCGCGGGACGATGGGGACCCGTGTAACATGGACTGGGTGAGTGTGGGGGTACAGGGGTACAGTGGTAGAGTGTAGGGGTACAGTGTAGGGGTACAGTGGTACAGTGTAGGGGTACAGGGGTACAGTAGTGTAGAGAGAGGGGACCCGTGTAACATGGACTGGGTGAGTGTGGGGGTACACGGGTACAGTAGTACAGTGTAGGGGTACAGTGTAGGGGTACACGGGTACAGTAGTGTAGGGAGAGGGGACCCGTGTAACATGGACTGGGTGAGTGTGGGGGTACACGGGTACAGTGGTACAGTGTAGGGGTACAGGGGTACACGGGTACAGTAGTGTAGAGAGAGGGGACCCGTGTAACATGGACTGGGTGAGTGTGGGGGTACACGGGTATAGTGGTAGAGTGTAGGGGTACAGGGGTACACGGGTACAGTGTAGGGGTACAGGGGTACAGTAGTGTAGAGAGAGGGGACCCGTGTAACATGGACTGGGTGAGTGGGGGTACACGGGTACAGTGGTAGAGTGTAGGGGTACAGGGGTACACGGGTACAGTGTAGGGGTACACGGGTACAGTGTAGGGGTACAGTGTAGGGGTACACGGGTACAGTGTAGGGGTACAGTGTAGGGGTACACGGGTACAGTAGTACAGTGTAGGGGTACAGGGGTACAGTAGTGTAGAGAGAGGGGACCCGTGTAACATGGACTGGGTGAGTGTGGGGGTACACGGGTACAGTGTAGGGGTACAGGGGTACAGTAGTACAGTGTAGGGGTACACGGGTACATGGGTACAGTAGTGTAGAGAGAGGGGACCCGTGTAACATGGACTGGGTGAGTGTGGGGGTACACGGGTACACGGGTACAGTGTAGGGGTACACGGGTACAGTGTAGGGGTACAGGGGTACACGGGTATAGTGTGGGGGTACAGGGGTACACGGGTACAGTGTAGGAGGAAACTGCCGCCCGTGTGTGAGAGTCTGCCGTCGGCGCGGGACGATGGGGACCCGTGTAACATGGACTGGGTGAGTGTGGGGGTACAGGGGTACAGTGTAGGGGTACACGGGTACAGGGGTACACGGGTACAGGGGTACATGGGTACAGTGTAGGGGTACAGTGTAGGGGTACAGTGTAGGGGTACAGGGGTACATGGGTATAGTGTGGGGGTACAGGGGTACACGGGTACAGTGTAGGGGTACAGTGTAGGGGTACAGGGGTACAGTAGTGTAGAGAGAGGGGACCCGTGTAACATGGACTGGGTGAGTGTGGGGGTACAGGGGTACAGTGGTAGAGTGTAGGGGTACAGGGGTACAGTGGTAGAGTGTAGGGGTACAGGGGTACAGTGTAGGGGTACAGGGGTACACGGGTACAGTGTAGAGAGAGGGGACCCGTGTAACATGGACTGGGTGAGTGTGGGGGTACAGGGGTACACGGGTACACGGGTACAGTAGTGTAGAGAGAGGGGACCCGTGTAACATGGACTGGGTGAGTGTGGGGGTACACGGGTACACGGGTATAGTGTAGGGGTACAGTGTAGGGGTACAGGGGTACAGTAGTGTAGAGAGAGGGGACCCGTGTAACATGGACTGGGTGAGTGTGGGGGTACAGGGGTACAGTGCAGGGGTACACGGGTACAGTAGTACAGTGTAGGGGTACAGGGGTACACGGGTATAGTGTAGGGGTACAGGGGTACACGGGTACAGTGTAGGGGGAAACTGCCGCCCGTGTGTGAGAGTCTGCCGTCGGCGCGGGACGATGGGGACCCGTGTAACATGGACTGGGTGAGTGTAGGGGTACAGGGGTACACGGGTACAGTGTAGGGGTACAGGGGTACAGTAGTACAGTGTAGGGGTACACGGGTACACGGGTACAGTAGTGTAGAGAGAGGGGACCCGTGTAACATGGACTGGGTGAGTGTGGGGGTACACGGGTACAGTGTAGGGGTACAGTGTAGGGGTACAGTAGTATAGAGAGAGGGGACCCGTGTAACATGGACTGGGTGAGTGTGGGGGTACAGGGGTACACGGGTACAGTGTAGGGGTACAGGGGTACACGGGTACAGTGTAGGGGTACACGGGTACAGTGTAGGGGTACAGGGGTACACGGGTACAGTGTAGGGGGAAACTGCCGCCCGTGTGTGAGAGTCTGCCGTCGGCGCGGGACGATGGGGACCCGTGTAACATGGACTGGGTGAGTGTGGGGGTACACGGGTACAGTGTAGGGGTACAGGGGTACAGTGGTACAGTGTAGGGGTACAGGGGTACACGGGTACAGTAGTGTAGAGAGAGGGGACCCGTGTAACATGGACTGGGTGAGTGTGGGGGTACACGGGTACAGTGTGGGGGTACAGGGGTACAGGGGTACACGGGTATAGTGTAGGGGGAAACTGCCGCCCGTGTGTGAGAGTCTGCCGTCGGCGCGGGACGATGGGGACCCGTGTAACATGGACTGGGTGAGTGTGGAGGTACAGGGGTACACGGGTACAGTGTGGGGGTACAGGTGTACACGGGTATAGTGTAGGGGTACAGGGGTACAGTGGTACAGTGTAGGGGTACAGGGGTACACGGGTATAGTGTAGGGGTACAGTGTAGGGGTACAGGGGTACACGGGTATAGTGTAGGGGTACAGTGTAGGGGTACACGGGTACAGTGTAGGGGTACAGTGTAGGGGTACACGGGTACAGTGGTATAGAGAGAGGGGACCCGTGTAACATGGACTGGGTGAGTGTGGGGGTACACGGGTACACGGGTACAGTGTAGGGGTACACGGGTACAGGGGTACACGGGTATAGTGTAGGGGTACAGTGTAGGGGTACACGGGTACAGTGGTATAGAGAGAGGGGACCCGTGTAACATGGACTGGGTGAGTGTGGGGGTACACGGGTACAGTGTAGGGGTACAGGGGTACACGGGTACAGTGTAGGGGTACAGTGTGGGGGTACAGGGGTACACGGGTACAGTGTAGGGGTACAGGGGTACACGGGTACAGTAGTGTAGAGAGAGGGGACCCGTGTAACATGGACTGGGTGAGTGTGGGGGTACAGGGGTACACGGGTACAGTGTAGGGGTACAGTGTAGGGGTACAGGGGTACACGGGTACAGTGTAGGGGTACAGGGGTACAGTAGTATAGAGAGAGGGGACCCGTGTAACATGGACTGGGTGAGTGTGGGGGTACAGGGGTACACGGGTACAGTGTGGGGGTACACGGGTACAGTGTAGGGGTACAGGGGTACAGTAGTATGGAGAGAGGGGACCCGTGTAACATGGACTGGGTGAGTGTGGGGGTACAGGGGTACAGTAGTACAGTGTAGGGGTACAGTGTAGGGGTACAGGGGTACATGGGTACAGTGGTACAGTGTAGGGGTACACGGGTACAGTAGTATAGAGAGAGGGGACCCGTGTAACATGGACTGGGTGAGTGTGGGGGTACAGGGGTACAGTAGTACAGTGTAGGGGTACAGTGTAGGGGTACACGGGTACACGGGTATAGTGTAGGGGTACAGTGTAGGGGTACAGGGGTACACGGGTACAGTGTAGGGGTACAGTGTAGGGGTACAGGGGTACAGTAGTGTAGAGAGAGGGGACCCGTGTAACATGGACTGGGTGAGTGTGGGGGTACACGGGGTACAGTAGTACAGTGTAGGGGTACAGGGGTACACGGGTACAGTGTAGGGGGAAACTGCCGCCCGTGTGTGAGAGTCTGCCGTCGGCGCGGGACGATGGGGACCCGTGTAACATGGACTGGGTGAGTGTGGGGGTACACGGGGTACACGGGTATAGTGTGGTGGTACACGGGTACACGGGTATAGTGTAGGGGTACAGTGTAGGGGTACAGGGGTACAGTAGTGTAGAGAGAGGGGACCCTTGTAACATGGACTGGGTGAGTGTGGGGGTACAGGGGTATAGTGTAGGGGTACATGGGTACAGTGTAGGGGGAAACTGCCGCCCGTGTGTGAGAGTCTGCCGTCGGCGCGGGATGATGGGGCCCGTGTAACATGGACTGGGTGAGTGTGGGGGTACAGGGGTACACGGGTACAGTGTAGGGGTACACGGGTACAGGGGTACACGGGTACAGTGTAGGGGTACAGGGGTACACGGGTACAGTGTAGGGGTACACGGGTACAGGGGTACACGGGTACAGTGTAGGGGTACAGGGGTACACGGGTACAGTGGTGTAGAGAGAGGGGACCCGTGTAACATGGACTGGGTGAGTGTAGGGGTACACGGGTATAGTGTGGGGGCACAGGGGTACACGGGTACACGGGTATAGTGTAGGGGTACACGGGTACAGTAGTACAGTGTAGGGGTACAGTGTAGGGGTACAGGGGTACACGGGTATAGTGTAGGGGGAAACTGCCGCCCGTGTGTGGGAGTCTGCCGTCGGCGCGGGACGATGTGGACCCGTGTAACATGGACTGGGTGAGTGTGGGGGTACACGGGTACAGTGTAGGGGTACAGGGGTACACGGGTACAGTGTAGGGGGAAACTGCCGCCTGTGTGTGAGAGTCTGCTGTCGGCGCGGGATGATGGGGACCCGTGTAACATGGGGTGGGTGAGTGTGGGGTACACGGGTACAGTAGTGTAGAGAGAGGGGACCCGTGTAACATGGACTGGGTGAGTAACGGGGTACAGTGTGGGGGTACACGGGTATAGTGTGGGGGTACACGGGTATAGTGTAGGGGTACAGTGTAGGGGTACACGGGTACAGTAGTACAGTGTAGGGGGAAACTGCCGCCCGTGTGTGAGAGTCTGCCGTCGGCGCGGGACGATGGGGACCCGTGTAACATGGACTGGGTGAGTGCAGGGGTACACGGGTACAGTGTAGGGGTACAGGGGTACACGGGTATAGTGTAGGGGTACAGGGGTACACGGGTACAGTGTGGGGGAAACTGCCGCCCGTGTGTGAGAGTCTGCTGTCGGCGCGGGAAGATGGGGACCCGTGTAACATGGACTGGGTGAGTGTAGGGGTACACGGGTACAGTGTAGGGGTACAGGGGTACACGGGTACAGTGGTGTAGAGAGAGGGGACCCGTGTAACATGGACTGGGTGAGTAACGGGGTACACGGGTATAGTGTGGGGGTACAGGGGTACACGGGTATAGTGTAGGGGTACAGTGTAGGGGTACACGGGTATAGTGTAGGGGGAAACTGCCGCCTGTGTGTGAGAGTCTCCCCTCGGCGCGGGATGATGGAGGCCCGTGTAACATGGACTGGGTGAGTGTAGCGGTACAGTGTGGGGTACACGGGTACAGTGTGGGGGTACAGGGGTACACGGGTATAGTGTGGGGTAGAGAGAGGGGACCCGTGTAACATGGACTGGGTGAGTGTGGGAGTACAGTGTGGGGTACAGTGTAGGGGTACACGGGTAGAGAGAGGGGACCCGGGTAACATGGATTGGGTAAGTGTGGGGTACATGGGTACAGTGTAGGGGTACTGGGGTACATGGGTACAGTGTAGGGGAAACTGCTGCCCATGTGCGGGAGCCTCCCCTCGGCGCGGGATGATGGGGAACCGTGTAACATGGACTGGGTGAGTGTAGGGGTACAGGGGTACAGGGGTAGAGAGAGGGGACCCGTGTAACATGGACTGGGTGAGTGTGGGGTACACGGGTACAGTGTATGGGGTACACTGTGGGGAAACTGCCGCCCGTGTGCGGGAGCCTCCCCTCGGCGCGGGATGACGGGGACCCGTGTAACATGGACTGGGTAAGATGCACCGGTATAGTGTGGGGTACAGAGGGTACACTGTGGGGTACAGAGGGTACACTGTGGGGTACAGGGCTGGGGTAGAGAGACAGGGGGGAAACTGCCACCCGTGTGCGGGATGATGGGGACCCATGTAACATGGACTGGGTAAGATGCCCGGATATAGTGTGGGGTACAGGGCTGGGGTAGAGAGGGGACCCGTGTAACATGGACTGGGTAAGATGCACGGGTACACTGTGGGGTACAGAGGGTACACTGTGGGCGACAGAGGGTACACTGTGGGGTACAGGGCTGGGGTAGAGAGACGGGGGAAACTGCCGGGTAAGATGCCCGGATATAGTGTTGGGTACAGGGGTACATGGGGTACTGGGCTGGGGTAGAGAGAGGGAACCCGTGTAACATGGACTGGGTGAGATGCACGGGTACAGTGTGGGTTACAGGGGGCCATGGACTGGGAGAGAGACACACGGGGTAGACTTCGGCGAGCATTGGCCACTTCATTTCACTGCACATCTCGTGTGTGTGTGTGTGTGTGTGTGTGTTTGTTTATGTGACGAATAAACCTTGACTTGACTTTGACTTTGGACTGGGACACAGAGGGTAGACGGACACCCGTGCGTCATGGACTGGGTGACTGGGGTAGACGGAGGGGGAGGTGGTAGACAGAGGGGGGGAACATGTGATTAAAAAGTATGGGGAAAGTGGAGGAAATATGAGGAGAAATGGCGGGGAGATGAGGAGAAAACTGTGATG
>CAUPSL010001043.1:2500-45735 GCA_963514005.1 Raja brachyura
GCCTGCCCCGCTGTGTTACTCCAGTTCTGGATAGAGAGGTGGTTGGCAGACAGGAAAGAAAGAGTGGGGATTAACGGGTCCCGTTCAGTATGGCAGGGGGTGACTAGTATGGTACCACAATGCTCGCTACTGGCTCCGCAGCTATTTACAATATACATCAATGATTTGGATGAAAGGATTCAAAGTAACATTAGCAAATGTGCACATGACACAAAGCTGGCTGGCAGTGTGAACTGTGAGGAGGATGTTATGAGAATGCAGGGTGACTTGGACAGGTCGGGGGAGTGGGCAGATGAATGGCAGATGAAGTTTAATGCGAATAAATGTGAGGTTATCCACTTTGGTGGCAAAAACAGGAAGGCAGATTACTATCGAAATGGCGTCAAGTTGGGAAAAGGGGAAGTACAACGGGATCTGGGGGTCCTAGTTCATCAGTCTATGAAAGTAAGCATGCAGGTACAGCAGGCAGTAAAGAAAGCGAATGGCATGTTAGCCTTTATAACAAGCGGAATCGAACATAGGAGCAAAGAGGTCCTTCTGCCGTTGTACAGAGCCTCAGTGAGACTACACCTGGAGTATTGTGTGCAGTTTTGGAGGAAGGGGATTCTTGCTATTGATGGAAGCAGCGTAGGTTTACAAGGTTAATTCCCGGGATGGCGGGGCAGTGATACGCTGAGAAAATGGAGCAGCTGGGTTTCCACACTCTGGTGTTGAGAAGGATGAGAGGGGATCTCATTGTAACATATAACATTGTTAAGGGTTTGGACACGCCAGAGGCAAGAAACATGTTCCCGATGTCGGGGGAGTACAGAACCTGGGGCCACAGTTTAAGAATAAGGGGTCGGCCATTTAGAACGTAGACGAGGAAACACTTTTTCTCACAGAGAGTGGTGAGTCTGTGGAATTTTCTGCCTCACTTTGGAGGCAGGTTCTCTGGATACTTTCAAGAGGCAGCTAGATAGAGCTCTTAAAGTAGCGGAGTCAGGGGATATGGGGCGAAGACACGAACGGGGTACTGATTGGGGATGATCGGCCATGATCACAGTGAATGGCGGTGCTGGCTCGAAGGGCCGAATGGCCTACTCTTGCACCTATTGTCTATTGCCTTTTATCTATTGTATATCCCAGTGCCGACAAACGCTCATCATCAGTCAATTCCGTTGACTCATCTTAAGTTAATGCCCTCTGGACCTAGACTCCCCCCACGAAATGGAAACATCCTCTCCACATCCACTATTATCATGGCCCCTTGTGCACACTTGGTTTGAATTTCATGCTGCAGTTCCCCGCGACCCCGCTCGGCGACAAACTACCGCGGTGTCGGTCTGAGAGAGTGAAGCTCACCCGTGGATATGACGAGGCAAAAGGCAAGCGCGGTCAGCGGCGGCAGCGCCATCCCGTGCGAGCAGCGTCCGTCTCGGTGACACTCACACACTGAGCCGCGCTTCCTGCTGTCAGCTTCAGCTGACTGGAGTCCAGTCAAAGGCGGCGCCGCAGATGATTGGAACCGTTACTGACCGCTAACTCCCCGCCCCTCCCCACTTAAAGCGCACGGCTTTAATGTCAGAAGAGGGGACAGCTTAAAGGGACATTAAAGAGGCTCGGTTATCAGTTGTATGACCTAGGTCGCTCATGTGTTTCTGCTTTTACCTGTTTCTGCCGGAGTGTTCAGTGTTGTTCCTCTTTCCGTGGAAACACACGTGCACACACACACACACACACACACACACACACACACACACACACACACACACACACACACACACACCCACACACCCACACACACACACACACACACACACACACACACACACACACACACACACACACACACACACACTCACACACACACACGGCAGCAGCGCCATCCCGTGCGAGCAGCGTCCGTCCATCTACTATCTACCTCATTGGTGACCCTCGGACTATCCTGGATCGGACTTTGTTGGCTTTACCTTGCACTGGGATGTCAGGACTTCCATATGAGGACAGACTGGAGGGACTCGGCTTGTACTCTCTGGAATTTAGAAGATTGAGGGGGGATCTTATAGAAACTTACAAAATTCTTAAGGGGTTGGACAGGCTAGATGCAGGAAGATTGTTCCCGATGTTGGGGGAGTCCAGAACAAGGGGTCGCAGTTAAGGATAACGGGGAATTCCTTTAGGACCGAGATGAGGAAAACATTCTTTTCACAGAGAGTGGCGAATCTGTGGAATTCTCTGCCACAGAAGGTAGTTGAGGCCAGTTCATTGGCTATATTTAAGAGGGAGTTAAATGTGGCCCTTGTGGCTAAAGGGATCAGGGGGTATGGAGAGAAGGCAGGTACGGGATACTGAGTTGGATGATCAGCCATGATCACATTGAATGGCGGTGCAGGCTCGAAGGGCCGAATGGCCTCTACTCCTGCACCTATTTTTCTATGTTTCTAAACGTCATTCCCTTATCGTGTATATACACACGGTAAATGGCTCGATTGTAGGCGGTTGAGGCAGCATCATTGGAGAACATGGACAGGTACAAAGTGCTGGAGTAACACAGCGGGTCAGGCAGTTTCTCAGGAGAACGTGAAAAATGACGTTCCCACGTTCTCCAGAGATGCCACCTGTCCCGTTGAGTTACTCCAGCACTTTGTACCTATCCACGTTCTCCAGAGATGCTGCCTGTCCCGATGAGCTACTCCAGCACTGTGTACCTATCCGTGCTCTCTCTCGCCCACACCTGTTCACATTATTCCAAATGTGGGCCATGATGAAGCCTCGCGAAGAAGGCAGGACATCGGGTTAGCAGGGAGAGATAGACATAGAGCCAGAGAAACATAGAAAACAGGTGCAGCAGTGGGCCTTCTGCCCTTCGGCCCTACGAGCTAGCACTGCCATTCAATATAATCATGGCTATTAAACACGACATCAAACACACTCTGGACAATTGCAGCCTATTGCTGTAATTACAGCCTATAATCATTCAATATAGAATGGCGGAGTAGACTGATTGGGCCGAATGGCCTATTTCTGCAGCAATTACTTGCAGTCTGAGTTGGGCCTCAGAGCTTGTTTACCAGTTGTATTGGTCGCTCATGCTCGGCGCGGGTCTTTGGCAATTTCCTGTTTCTGCCGCACTGTTCAGTGTTGTTCCTCTTTCCACGGAAGCCCACACACACACAAACACACATATTTACTAACTTCATCTTCTTTTGTTGATACATCACAAAATATCTCCCCTACTATTAGGAAGAGCAGCCCAGAACTACTATCCACCTCATTGGCGACCCCCGAACTATCCTTGATCGGACTTTGCTGGCTTTACCTTACACTAAACTAGTTCCTTGAAGGTGGAATCTCATATAGATAGGGTGGTAAAGAAAGCTTTTGATATGCTGGCCTTTATAAATCAGAGCATTGAGTATAGAAGCTGGGATGTAATGTTAAAATTGTACGAGGCGTTGGTGAGACCAAATCTGGAGTATGGTGTACAATTTTGGTCGCCCAATTATAGGAAGGATGTCAACAAAATAGAGAGGGTACAGAGGAGATTTACTAGAATGTTGCCTGGGTTTCAACAGCTAAGTTACAGAGATAGGTTGAATAAGTTAGGTCTTTATTCTCTGGAGCGCAGAAGGTTAAGGGGGGACTTGATAGAGGTCTTTAAAATGATGAGAGGGATAGACAGAGTTAATGTGGACAAGCTTTTCCCTTTGAGAATAGGGAAGATTCAAACAAGAGGACATGACTTTAGAATTAAGGGACAGAGGTTTAGGGGTAACATGAGGGGGAACTTCTTTACTCAGAGAGTGGTAGCGGCGTGGAATGAGCTTCCAGTGGAAGTGGTGGCGGCAGGTTCGTTGGTATCATTTAAAAATAAATTGGATAGGCATATGGATGGGAAGGGTATGGAGGGTTATGGTATGAGTGCAGGCAGGTGGGACTAAGGGAAAAAAGTTGTTCGGCACGGACTTGAAGGGCCGAGATGGCCTGTTTCCGTGCTGTAATTGTTATACGGTTATATGGTTAAACGTTATTCCCTAACCATGTATCTATACACTGTAAATGGCTCGATTGTGTGCGGTCGTGGCAGCATCTCTGGAGAACATGGACAGGTACAAAGTGCTGCTGTAACGCAGCGGGTCAGGCAGCATCTCTGGAGAACGCTGTCCACCAACCTGTCCAAGTCACCCTGCATTCTCATAGCATCCTCCTCACAGTTCACACTGCCACCCAGCTTTGTGTCATCTGCAAATATGATCATGTTACTTTGAATCCATCGCTATTCCCTTATCACACTAACGCATTTATAAAGAAGGCACAACAGCGCCTCTAATTCCTGAGAAGATTACGGCTAATCGATATGTCAAGGAGGATTCTCTCGAACTTCTACAGGTGCACAGTAGAGAGCCTATTGACTGGTTGCATCGCGGCTTGGTTCGGCAACTTGAACGTCCAGGAGCGGAGAAGAATGCAGAAAGTTGTGACCACTTCCCAGTCCATCACCGGCTCTGACCTCCCCACCATAGAAGGGATCTATCACAGTCGCTGCCCCAAAATGGCAGCCTACATCATCAAAGACCCACACCATCCTGACCATACACTTATCCCTCCGTTGCCATCTGGTAGAAGGTACAGGGGCCTGAGATCTGGAACATCCAGGTTCAGGAACAGCTTCTTCCACACAGCCATCAGGCTATTAAACACGACATCAAACAAACTATGAACAATAAGGGTCATAGAAACATAGAAACATAGAAATTAGGTGCAGTAGTAGGCCATTCGGCCCTTCGAGCCTGCACCGCCATTCAATATGATCATGACTGATCATCCAACTCAGTATCCCGTACCCGCCTCCTCTGCATACCTTCTGATCCCTTTAGCCACAAGTGCCACATCTAACTCCCTCTTAAACATAGCCAATGAACTGGCCTCAACTACCCTTTGTGGCAGAGAGTTCCAGAGACCCACCACTCTCTGTGTGAAAAAAGTCCTTCTCATCTCGGTCCTAAAGGATTTCCCCCTTATCCTTAAGCTGTGACCCCTTGTCCTGGACCTCCCCAACATCGGGAACAATCTTCCTGCATCTAGGCTGTCCAACCCCTTAAGAATGTTGTAAGTTTCTATAAGATCCCCCCTCAATCTCCTAAATTCTAGAGAGTATAAACCGAGTCTGAGCGTCTGAGGACCTAGGTCTGAAGAAAGGTTTTGGCACGAAAAGTTGCCTATCTCCTTCGCTCCATAGATGCTGCTGCACCCACTGAGTTTCTCCAGCATTTTCTGTACCGTCTGAACAATAACAGCCTGTTGCACATTATCTGTTTATTTGTTGTGTATATATATGGTCTATGGTATATAGACACCATGAACTTTTATCTCATGTTCTATATTATGTTTACATATTCTGTTGTGCTGCAGCAAGCAAGAATGTTGTCCTATCTGGAACCATAAAAACATAGAAAATAGGTACACGAGTAGGCCATTCGGTCCTTCGAGGCAGCACCGCCATTCAACATGATCTCGGCTGATCATCTAAAATCAGTATTCCTTCCCTGCTTTCTCCCCATATTCCTTGATTCCCTTGGCGCTAAGAATCACATCTAGCTCTGTCTTGAAAACATCCAGTGAATTGGCCTCTACTGCCCTCTGTGGCAGAGAAACCCACAGATTCACAACCCACTCTGAGTTAATACGTTTTCTTCAGTATCTCAGCCCTAAATGGTCTACCCCACATTCTTAAACTGATTGGTAATTGATATGTTATGATAGAATGGCGGAGTAGACTGATTGGGCCGAATGGCCTAATTCTGCAGCAATTTCTTGCAGTCTGACTTGGGCCTCAGGGCTTGTTTACCAGTTGTATTGGTCGCTCATGCTCGGCGCAGGTCTTTGGCAATTTCCTGTTTCTGCCGCACTGTTCAGTGTTGTTCCTCTTTCCATGGAAGCCCACACACACACAAACACACATATTTACTAACTTCATCTTCTTTTGTTGATACATCACAAAATATCTGCCCTACTATTAGGAAGAGCAGCCCTGAACTACTATCCACCTCAGTGGCGACCCCCGAACTATCCTTGATCGGACTTTGCTGGCTTTACCTTGCATTAACGTTATTCCCTTATCATGTATCTATACACTGTAAATGGCTCGATTGTGTGCGGTCGTGGCAGCATCTCTGGAGAACATGGACGGGTACAAAGTGCTGCAGTAACTCAGCGGGTCAGACAGCATCTCTGGAGAACATGGACAGGTACAAAGTGCTGCAGTAACTCAGCGGGTCAGACAGCATCTCTGGAGAACATGGACAGGTACAAAGTGCTGCAGTAACTCAGCGGGTCAGGCACCATCTCTGGAGAACGTTGAAAAGCGACTCACAATATTCCAAATGTGGGCCATGATCATAGAATCATAGAAAACAGGTGCAGGAGTAGAGGCCATTCGGCCCTTCGAGCCTGCACCGCCATTCAATATGATCATGGCTGATCATCCAACTCAGTATCCCGTACCTGCCTTCTCTCCATACCCCCTGATCCCTTTAGCCACAAGGGCCACATCTAACTCCCTCTTAAATATAGCCAATGAACTGGCCTCAACTATCTTCTGTGGCAGAGAGTTCCAGAGACCCACCACTCTCTGTGTGAAAAAAGTCCTTCTCATCTCGGTCCTAAAGGATTTCCCCCTTATCCTTAAGCTGTGACCCCTTGTCCTGGACCTCCCCAACATCGGGAACAATCTTCCTGCATCTAGCCTGTCCAACCCCTTAAGAATGTTGTACGTTTCTACAAGATCCCCTCTCAATCTCCTAAATTCTGGAGAGTATAAACCGAGTCTGGGGGTCTGGGTCTGAAGAAGGGTTTTTGGCACGAAACGTCGCCTATCTCCTTCGCTTCATAGATGCTGCTGCACCCGCTGAGTTTCTCCAGCATTTTCTGTACCCTCTGAACAATAACAGCCTATTGCACATTATCTGTTTATTTATTTGTACATTTATGCTATATAGACACACTGAACTTTTATCTCCTGTTCTGTATTATGTTTACACATTCTGTTGTGCTGCAGCAAGCAAGAATGTCATTGTCCTCTCTGGGACACATGACAATAAACCGCTCTTGACTCTTGACTCTTGACTTGATGTATCTGTGCACTGGCTCGGTTGTAATCATGGATTGTCTTTCTGCTGACTGATGTTTTGCACTGTATCTCGGTACATGTGACAACCAAGTAAACTAACTAAAATAATTTATCAATGGCAACCAATATGCCCCATCCACGCTAGTCCCATTTGCTCGTGATTGGCCCATATCCCTCTTTCTTTAATAACCATATAACCATATAACAATTACAGCACGGAAACAGGCCACCTCGGCCCTTCAAGTCCGTGCCGAACAACTTTTTTCCCCTAGTCCCACCTGCCTGCACTCATACCATAACCCTCCATACCCTTCACATCCATATGCCTATCCAATTTATTTTTAAATGATACCAACGAACCTGCCGCCACCACTTCCACTGGAAGCTCATTCCACACCGCTACCACTCTCTGAGTAAAGACGTTCCCCCTCATGTTACCCCTAAACCTCTGTCCCTTAATTCTAAAGTCATGTCCTCTTGTTTGAATCTTCCCTATTCTCAAAGGGAAAAGCTTGTCCACATCAACTCTGTCTATCCCTCTCATCATTTTAAAGACCTCTATCAAGTCCCCCCTTAACCTTCTGCGCTCCAGAGAATAAAGACCTAACTTATTCAACCTATCTCTGTAACTTAGCTGTTGAAACCCAGGCAACATTCTAGTAAATCTCCTCTGTACCCTCTCTATTTTCCTTCCTATAATTGGGCGACCAAAATTGTACACCATACTCCAGATTTGGTCTCACCAATGCCTTGTACAATTTTAACATTACATCCCAGCTTCTATACTCAATGCTCTGATTTATAAAGGCTAGCACACCAAAAGCTTTCTTTACCACCCTATCTATATGAGATTCCACCTTCAAGGAACTATGCACGGTTATTCCCAGATCCCTCTGTTCGACTGTATTCTTCAATTCCCTACCGTTTACCATGTATCCATGTACCGGCCCAAGTATATTTTAACTGTTGTGGTTGGACCTGCCCAAATCGCGTCCTGTGGCATATGATGATTTACAAACGAAAAAAGAGACAAAGTGCTGGAGTAACCCATCAGTTCTGGCAGCATCTCTGGAGAACAGGGATAGGTAGTGTTTGAAGTCGTGACCATTCTACAGACAGACAGCGGTGGAGGCCAAGTTATTGGATATGTCTAAGGTAAAGATGGGTAGACTCTTGGTTAGTACGGGTGTCAGGGGTTCTTTGGAGAACGTGCGAAAATGGGGTGAGGATAGACATCGAACCATAAAAACATAGAAAATAGGTACACGAGTAGGCCATTCGGTCCTTCGAGGCAGCACTGCCATTCAACATGATCTCGGCTGATCATCTAAAATCAGTAACCCTTCCCTGCTTTCTCCCCATATTCATTGATTCCTTTAACCCTAAGAACCACATCCAACTCTCTCTTGAAAACATCCAGTGAATTGGCCTCTACTGCTTTCTGTGGTAGAGAATTCCACAGATTCACAACCCTCTGGGTGAAAATGTTTTTTCCGTTTCTCAGTACTAAATGGCCCCACGCTCTTTCTAATACTGAGTAGTGATAGATATGTTATGATAGAATGGCGGAGTAGACTGATTGGGCCGAATGGCCTAGTCCTGCTGCAATTTCTTGCTGACTGAGTTGGGCCTTAGGGCTTGTTTATCAGTTGTATCACTTGGTCGCTCATGGTCGGCGCAGGTCTTTGGCAATTTCCTGTTTCTGCCGTACTGTTCTGTGTTGTTCCTCTTTCCATGGAAGCCCACACACACACACACACACACACACACACACACACACACACACACACACACACAGACACACACACACACACAGACAGACAGACACACACACACACACACACACACACACAGACATACACACACACACACACACACACACACAGACACACACACACACACACACACACACAAACACACACACAAACACACACACAAACACAGACAGACAGACACACACAGACACACACACACACACAAACACACACACAAACACACACACACACACACACACACACAAACACACACACAAACACACACACAAACACACACACACACACACACACATACAGACACACACACACACACACACAAACACACACACACACACACACACACACACACACACAAACACACACACAAACACACACACAAACACACACACATACAGACACACACACACACACACACACACAAACACACACACAAACACACACACAAACACACACACACACACACACAGACACACACACACACACACACACACACACACACACACACACACACACACACACACACACACACACACACACACAAACACACACACAAACACACACACAAACACACACACATACAGACACACACACACACACACACACACACAAACACACACACAAACACACATATATATTTACTGACTTCATCTTCTTTTGTTGATACATCACAAAATATCTCCCCTACTATTAGGAAGAGCAGCCCTGAACCACAATCTACCTCATTGGTGACCCTCGGACTATACTTGTTGAGGCTTTACTGGCTTCACCTTGCACTAAACGTTATTCCCTTATCATGTATCTATACACTGTAAATGGCTTGATTATCGCTGAATTATTTCTGTACTTTGCACACGGGGAGCGGCAGAACTGCAGCGCTGCTCAAGGTAAGTTTTGTAACATACCTACTATCCGTGCTCTCTCTCGCCCACAGCTGCTCATAATATTCCAAATGTGAGCCATGATAAAGCCTCGTCGTTACATCCTTGCTGTTTTATGCCATTTCACTGCATGTAATGTACATGTGACGAATGCAATTGACTTTGACTTTGAGGTACAACCTTGTCACTCAGAGAGGAGTGGATGTGTGATACGAACTGGCAGAGGAGATAGTTGAGGTAGGTATAACACACCATTTAAAATACACACAGATAGGTAATTGGATGGGAAATGTCGAGTGGGATATTCACCAGATACGTGCAAATGGAACTGGCTTAGATCCTACCACAACCAGAGAGGCAGTCCTGAACTACTATCTACCTCATTGGTGACTCTCGGACTATCCTGGGTCGGACTTTACTGGCTTTACCTTGCATAAAACCTTATTCCCTGATCATGTATCTGTACGCTATGAATGAATCTATTGCAACCATTGTGTAGGAAGGAACTGCAGATGCTGGTTTCCATCGAAGATAGACACACAATGCTGGAGTAACTCAGCGGGACAGGCAGCATCTCTGGAGAGAAGGAATGGGTAATGTTTTGGGTCGCGACCATTCTTCCCTCGTTCTTGCTATCCGGAGATGCTGCCTGTCCCGCCGAGTTACTCCAGCATTTTGTGTCCGCCTTCGATTGCAACCATGTTTTGTCCATCTGCTGACTGGTCAACTCGCAACAAAAGCTCTTCACTGTACCTCGGTGTACATGACAATAAACCGAACCTTACCATGGCCCCATGAGTGACTCGAATTCATGGCCAAGAGACCTGGAACCCTGACCTGAGGAGATGAAGGAATTGATATTAGTTTGGAGAAGTTAATTCCAACTTTACGGCCGGTCATAGCGAGTAATATGAACCAATCCGAAATCTCTGACGTTTATCATGAAATAGATGCGCGAGGGAGAGAAACGGCATTTGGAGAACACGCTCGATTCAAATTAATTTCAAAAAAATTATTTAATTAATTTACTGAAGGATGTATTTGATACAAGCCCGAAATGAAGATCGATACTCGATCGGCCCATAAGCTTCAATGTGGGTGGAAGAACTTTGTCCCACACCTCCGCTCCACCCGACCCACAGCCCGCGGAGATTGACCGTGGTAGATTGGGGGCTGTCCCGAGGGATGCGCACATCCGGCAGCTTTCATCTTGATGCTTGGGTTCAGATTGGCCAGTCACCTATGGGTTTTGGGGGAAAATGACCCCACGCTCCCGTCTCCCCTTCTCTCTCCCCTCTTCTCTCTCTCCCCCCTCTCTCTCCCTTCTCTCCCCCTCTCTCTCTCCTCTTCGCTCTCTCCTCCTCTCTCTCTCCTCCTCTCTCCCCCCTCTCTCTCCCTTCTCTCCCCCTCTCTCTCTCCTCTTCTCTCTCTCCCCTCTTCGCTCTCTCCTCCTCTCTCTCTCCTCCTCTCTCTTCCCCCCCTCTCTCCCTTCTCTCTCTCCCGTTCTCTCTCTCCTCCCCTCTCCCCCCTCTTCGCTCTCTCCTCCTCTCTCTCCTCTCTTCTCTCGCTCCTTTTCTCTCTCTGCCCCTCTCTCACCCTTCTCTCTCTCTCTCCCCCTTCTCTCTCTCCGCCTCTCGCTGTCCATTCTCTCTCTCTCTCTCCCTTCTCTCTCCCCCCATCTCTCTCTCCTCCTCTCTCGTCCGGGTATCCGGAGAACTAGGATGGGGGGCGGGGAGGTGAAGAGAGAGGGTTCATTGAAAATAGCCAAGTCAATATTCATACCGCTGGGTTGCAAGCTGTCCAAGCTAAATATGAGGTGCTACGCCTCCAGTTTGCGTTGATGCCAACCTTTGAACACAATGCCCTTCCCGACGGTGCCTATTTATGTGACTGGGGATAGACCAATTCTGATGACGTCAAAGTAACTCCCCAGTTCCAGGCCAACCAGGGGTCGTGTAGATTGATGTTTCATGTTAACCAATCACACACCAGCCAGCATCTCTAGCTCCACCCCACTGTAATACTTAAACTAACTCTATTTCCCAGTACAGACAGTTGGAGCAGCCAGGATGTACTGACAACTAATCCTCCTCCTCGCTGTTAAGTTTCAGTGCTGATTAAAGATGTGTTTGAATCACGTACTGAGTCTGGAAGTCATTTACATGGAGTCAGAAGCGACTGGATCCACTCCTTCTGTATACCGTTTTTTTGTTTTACCCTTTTGTGAGTTTTTATTTCGCTTTATGATGGCCTCTTCCTGTCGAAAGCCTGACCCTCTCGTATTTGATGCTGATATCAGCGAACGCTGGGCCACGTTTGAAATTGATTGCCGACACTACATGAATTTTGCACGCCGAAATGAACCTGATGCTGTCAAGGCCTCTCTCCTGCTCAACCTAGCGGGTCCAGATGCCCTTCGGCGATCCAGAACATTCCGTTATGCTCCGGCAGTCCTCGATGCCAACGACCAGGTAATAACCCCAGCTGCATCTCCTGACCACCCCAATGAAATCCGCTTGTGCATCAACTCGAAAGAACTGAACACTGCCATTAAGCGCCCACATCATCCCACGAAGACCGTCGATGATGTTGCGGCAAAGGTCGGAACGGCCACCTTATTTTCTGTCCTCGATGCAAAGAACTCTTTCTGGCAGATACCGCTGGACAAGGTGTCATCAAACCTCACCACATTTGCCACCGTATTCGGCAGATACAAGTTTCTGAGAATGCCATTCGGAATCAACTCTGCCAGTGAAGTCTTCCAAAGAACTATGGAGCTGTTATTCGAGGACCTACCTTGTGCCATCATTGTCGACGTCATCCTAGTGTGTGGCAAAGATGCAACGGAGCCACGACCACAATCTTCTATTATCTGAATGGTGGCAGATTAGGAAAAGGGGAGATGCAACGAGACCTGGGTGTCATGGTACACCAGTCATTGAAAGTAGGCATGCAGGTGCAGCAGGCAGTGAAGAAAGCCAATGGTATGTTAGCATTCATAGCGAAAGGATTTGAGTATAGGAGCAGGGAGGTTCTACTGCAGTTGTACAGGGTTTTGGTGAGGCCACACCTGGAGTATTGCGTACAGTTTTGGTCTCCAAATCTGAGGAAAGACATCCTTGCCATAGAGGGGGTACAGAGAAGGTTCACCAGACTGATTCCTGGGATGTCAGGACTTTCATATGAGGAAAGACTGGATAGACTCGGCTTGTACTCGCTGGAATTTAGAAGATTGAGGGGGGATCTTATAGAAACTTACAAAATTCTTAAGGGGTAGGACAAGCTAGATGCTGGAAGATTGTTCCCGATGTTGGGGCAGTCCAGAACAAGGGGTCACAGTCTAAGGATAAGGGGGAATTCCTTTAGGAGCGAGATGAGGAAAACATTCTTTACTCAGAGAGTGGTTAGTCTCTGGAATTCTCTGCCACAGAAGGTAGTTGAGGCCAGTTCATTGGCTATATTTAAGAGGGCGTTAGATGTGGCCCTTGTGGCTAAAGGTATCAGGGGGTATGGAGAGAAGGCAGGTACGGGATACTGAGTTGGATGATCAGCCATGATCGCATTGAATGGCGGTGCAGGCTCGAAGGGCCGAATGGCCTCTACTCCTGCACCTAATTTTCTATGTTTCTATGTTCTATGTCTATGTCTAATCTGAGGCTCACGGGTGCAAGATCAACCTCAAGCTTAATCCTGACAAGTGCAAGTTCCGGGTTCCAGAGGCTTCCTAGGTCGGCCACATCTTCACTCCTAATGGTCTCAAACCCGATCCGAAGAAGGGTACGGCCATCACAGAAATGCCTGCCCCAACAGACGTGAAAGGCCTGCAGCGTTTCCTGGGCACTGTTGTGAACCCAACTGACGAGCCCCGGTCTTACCTGGTTGACTGTGAGGGAGCCTCGACCGCCACCTGCTGGTCCCAATGCTCCACCGCTCCAGTTCCAGCCGCCTTTGGCAATGTCTACCACCCGTCCCCGCATGCCTTGCACCCCTCCACGTCCCGCGGTCTCCACTAACCACGGGGCCTTTCACCCACCGCATGTTTCCCCTTTAGAAACTTAGAAACATAGAAATCAGGTGCAGGAGTAGAGGCCATTCGGCCCTTCGAGCCTGCACCGCCATTCAATATGATCACGGCTGATCATCCAACTCAGTATCCCGTACCTGCCTTCTCTCCATACCCCCTGATCCCTTTAGCCACAAGGGCCACATCTAACTCCCTCTTAAATATAGCCAATGAACTGGCCTCAACTACCCTCTGTGGCAGAGAGTTCCAGAGACCCACCACTCTCTGTGTGAAAAAAGTCCTTCTCATCTCGGTCCTAAAGGATTTCCCCCTTATCCTTAAGCTGTGACCCCTTGTCCTGGACCTCCCCAACATCGGGAACAGTCTTCCTGCATCTAGCCTGTCCAACCTCTTTCGGTCGCCACAAGCCTCCACCGTGTCATTCTCCCATCCAGGTTCAGCTTCCGTCAAGGAGAAGCTGTATTTCACCCTCGTCAGACCCCATCTGGACTACGCAGTTGCAGCTTGGAACCCATACACAGATAAAAACATTTCATCCATCGAACGTGTCCAAAGACAGGCCGCTCGATTTGTTACTAACAACTACGAGAGAGAAGCGAGTGTCACCAAACTTCTGAATTCTCTGGGCGGGGTGGAACCCTCTCCAAGACAGACGTGAAGCTCACCGTTTGACCTGTTTTTACAAAATGTTAAATGGTCATCTAGACATAGATCACGAGACCTACACCAACCCCTACTCAACAGCAACTTACCAACTACAGATGTTAGGCATACCGGCCAGTAGTTCCCAGCATTTTCTCTGCAGCCCTTCTTGAAAAGAGGCACAGCATTTGCCGCCCAGTCCTTACGTGCTTCTTCTGACTGTCCTGATAGACCCATTATTTCATCCTGTTCATGCCCCCACTGAATTAATTTCCACATACCTGGACCCCATCCTATCCCCGTGGTCCAATCCAAGACACCTCACACGCCCTTCGTCAATTTGTTTCCCACGGGCAAGTTGCTGCGATGTGGTACATTGTTGATTTTTGAAGAGTGAGGCCGAGAATCGGTTAACCTGTCTTCATCGAAGATTCGATGTTGGAGTCAACAACTTTATGTTCCTGGCCGTACATATTCCCGAAGACATGTCGTGTACCCAGCAAATTCATGGGATCATAAAGAAAGTACATCGACATGACTTTGTTCGACCAGAAAGGACACCGGTGTGGTGACGAATGTTGTCTCGATCTTCAACAGGTCTAAAGTAGACACCATGTTGACCGGTTGCCACAGGGCCTGGTTCAGCACTTCGAAAGCCCAGGACTGTAGGAGATTGAAAAACGTGCTGGGCATGGACCTGTCTATCCATCATCTGACCTGTCCACCGTCTAATGAATCTACAAGAGGCAGTGTCATGAAATGGCCGCCAGCAATCATCTTTTTTGTTTGTTTGTTTATTTTTGTTAGCAGTAAGTACAATAGTGTGGTACTTGAGTACCTCATACATACATACATACATACATACATATTTTCATTCTTGTACAACTTCATACTTTTGAGTTAATAATAAAAGAACAGTGGAAGAAAAAAAGAAATACAGAGCGTCGGAATAGATAGACAATAAATAATATTGAAATTTTGGAAGGGAACATTATCCCCCACAATTAAAACATAGAAACATAGAAACATAGAAAATAGGTGCAGGAGTAGGCCATTCGGCCCTTCGAGCCTGCACCGCCATTCAATGTGATCATGGCTGATCATCCAACTCAGTATCCCGTACCTGCCTTCTCTCCATACCCCCTGATCTCTTTAGCCACAAGTGCCACATCTAACGCCCTCTTAAATATAGCCAATGAACTGGCCTCAACTACCTTCTGTGGCAGAGAATTCCAGAGACTCACCACTCTCTGTGTAAAGAATGTTTTCCTCATTTCGGTCCTAAAGGAATTCCCCCTTATCCTTAGACTGTGACCCCTTGTTCTGGACACCCCCAACATCGGGAACAATCTTCCAGCATCTAGCTTGTCCAACCCCTTAAGAATTTTGTAGGTTTCTATAAGATCCCCCCTCAATCTTCTAAATTCCATCGAGTACAAACCGAGTCTATCCAATCTTTCCTCATATGAAAGTCCTGACATCCCACGACAAAACGTGGGCAGCAGAGATGTCGGAGACGTTGCATTTGGAAAGAATTAGATTTGTCCTAATGGACAAATATGAAATCTTTCAACAGATATGGTCTCCATATATACAGTATTTGAGGGGGTAGCTGTTCTTGGCATCACAACTCAATGGGTACCCGACAGGATTTGATGAAAATAATTCATTTTCAAACTGGGATTTGTATACATGTCTCTATTGATATTATCATTTGTAGTAGTATTATTCACAATATATTTTGTTGTTTCTCTTTTATATATATATATATATATATATATAATACGTTTTACTGTTTTAAAAAATGTATTTATATTAAATAGATATATATTAATTGTTTTGGTTTTTTTCCTTTCTTTTTTTTATATATATATAATCAAAATCATTATTTAATCACAACCTTTACTGATTTAAAACCTTTTTTTTTCTTTTTCTCTCTATTTCTAAAAAAACAGAAGATAATAATAATCAATGTGATATTTGTATAAATACCGAATTAAGTTGGTATTTGTAAATTTGTTTTAGCATTGTCAAATGCTTACTTCTAATAAAAATATTATTTTTTAAAAAAGGAATAGCTAGACAAGCGAGTAGAGACAGATAGCAAGTGAAATAAAGAGCATAGAAGAGAAGCTGAAAAGATTGAAATAGAAGGAGAAAGTAAAGAAAAGAGAGATTAGGAGAGATCTACCTATTTCGTATTTTTGCCCATCCGTCACCCGGTTCTAAACCATTTAATTTCTGAGTTTATGTCATGTTCCACCGTATGCTTGCAAAAAGTTGATAAAAGGGGACCAAGTCTTTGAGAATTGGTCTACTTTGCCTAGTAGGAGAAATCTCATTTCTTCAAGATGAAGCGTTTCAGACATATTTCAAATCCCCATTTTGAATGTTGGCGTGATTGCGTTTTTCCAAAATTTGAGTATAAGTTATTTTGCTGTTATTAGACCGTATTTAAGAAATGCTTCCTGGAATATAGTTAGTTTACTTCCCTCTTCCATTGATCCAAAGATAATCAGTTCTGTATTGGGGTTCAATTTTGTGTTAAATAGTTTTGTAAAAATTCCAAAAATTTCATTCCAAAGTTTATACAGTTTTATACACGAGACAAAGGAATGTGCTATCGTGGCAACCAGCAATCATCTGGAACCCTCACCACCCTCTCCTAATTTATGGTCTCCTAATTTGAGGAAGGACATCCTTGTGATTGAGGCAGTGCAGCGTAGGTTCACGAGCTTGATCCCTGGGATGGCGGGACTGTCATATGAGGAACGATTGAAAAGACTAGGCTTGTATTCACTGGAGTTTAGAAGGATGAGGGGGTGGATCTTATAGAAACATATACAATTATAAAAGGACTGGACAAGCCAGATGCACGAAAAATGTTCCCAATGTTGGGTGAGTCCAGAACCAGGGGCCACAGTCTTAGAATAAAGGGGAGGACATTTAAGACTGAGCTGAGAAAAAACTTTTTTACCCAGAGAGTTGTGAATTTATGGAATTCCCTGCCACAGAGGACAGTGAAGGCCGAATCTCTGGATGGATTTAAGAGAGAGTTGGATAAAGCTCCAGGGGCTAGTGGAGTCAAGGGATATGGGGAGAAGGCAGGCACGGGTTATTGATTGGGGACGATCAGCCATGATCACAATGAATGGCGGTGCTGGCTCAAACGGCCGAATGGTCTCCACCTGCACCTATTTTCTATGTTTCTATGTTTCTATGTCCATTGTCTTGTTTCTCTCCGTCTGCGAGAAAGAATATCGGAGTCTGCAAACTGTGCTCACCCCAGTTTCAGGAACAGATTCTTTCCATAACAACCGGACTCTTGACCACCACGAACACCGACTAAACTATGAGCTAACTACGAAAAGTGTAGTTTGTGCTTGAGACTTCCAGCTTTGGATTTGCCCGAATATTGGTTATTTTAACGTATTGAACTTGCTTTTGTTCTTTGTGTTATCCATGTGCGCTCTCTCTGTACAGATGTGTTTTGCTGCTACAAGAAACAAATATTGTTGAGTTATCTGTACATAGGACTTTAAACACTCTTGACTCTTGAGATTGGAGAACGTGGGATCTCCCCTACAGCCATGCACGTTGAGAATCTGAGGAAAGACATTCTCGCCATAGAGGGGGTACAGAGAAGATTCACCAGACTGATTCCTGGGTTTTCAGGACTTCCATATGAATAAAGACTGGATAGACTCGGCTTGTACTCGCTGGAATTTAGGAGATTGAGGGGGGTTCTTATAGAAACTTACAAAATTCTTAAGGGGTTGGACAGGCTATATACAGGAAGATTGTTCCCGATGTTGGGGAACTCCAGAACAAGTGCTCACAGGTTACGGACAAGGGGGAAGTCTTATAGGACCGAGATGAGAGTGGTGAGTCGGTGGAATAATCTGCCACAGAAGGTAGTTGAGGCCAGTTCATTGGCTATATTTAAGAGGGAGTTAGATGTGGCCCTTGTGGCTAAAGGGATCAGGGGGTATGGAGAGAAGGCAGGTACAGGATACTGAGTTGGATGGACAGCCATGATCATTTTGGATGGCGGTGCAGGCTCGAAGGGCCGAATGGCCTCTACTCCTGCACCTATTTTCCATGATTCTATGATTCTATGAGAAGTCACCTGAAAGAAATGTATCAGGATACGAGGGACGGAGAGCAGAGATCGACTTTTGTACCCATAGTCCGAATATAAACTCCAACAGGACATCGGTTTTGGGTAAGAGGACAATATTTTAAAAGCGATCTGATGGATGCCTTTATTACTGAATGGTTGGCTGGGCCCCAAATCCATTAACAAAATATAATGAATGGTGTCTGTCCGTTCGTCTGATTTTCTAAAGTCTGTCCTCCATATCAATATGTCAGATTAAATGAATCAAGATTCCCGAAATGCACTCGTTTATGGTAATGTGTAATCTGAACAGTCCGATTTCAGGCGACTGCTCACGAGTATTGGGAATGCGGAGAGATGGTGCGGTTCCTATCCGCCCCGCAGATTGTTCCACGGAACTAACTGTCCACTCGACAGATCATAAATAATGGATCTCATAGAAACATAGAAACATAGAAAATAGGTGGAGGAGTAGAGGCCATTCGGCCCTTAGAGCCTGCACCGCCATTCAATATGATCATGGCTGATCATCCAACTCAGTATCCTGTACCTGCCTTCTCTCCATACCCCCTGATCCATTTAGCCACAAGGCCAAATCTAACACTCTCTTAAATATAGCCAATGAACAGGCCTCAACTACCTTCTGTGGCAGAGAATTCCACAGATTCACCACTCTCTGTGTGAAAAAATATTTTCCTCATCTCAGTCCTAAAGGAATTCCCCCTTATCCTTAGACTATGTGACCCCTTGTTCTGGACCTCCCCAGTATCGGGAACAATCTTCCTGCATCCAGCCTGTCCAACCCCTTAAGAATTTTGTAAGTTTCTATAAGATCCCCCCTCAATCGCCTAAATTCCAGCGAGTACAATCCGAGTCTATCCAGTCTTTCTTCATATGGAAGTCCTGCCATCCCAGCAATCAGTCTGGTGAACCTTCTCTGTACTCCCTCTATGGCAAGAATGTCTTTCCTCCGATCAGGAGACCAAAACTGTACGCCATACTCCAGGTGTGGAATAAGATACAAGATCCCCCCTCAGTCTTCCAGATGAATGCTACCCTTCGCGTGAGGCACTTTGTGCCCGGACACAAAAGAGTTAACAGTAGATGTTTGTTCAGTGAGTGTAATTAACGTCAGTCCGCACGGAGCGCTGTTGTGCCCCCAGAGATCTCCCAGTTCCAATTACAACTCCTGTTGATGGTATATGAGAGTGTCAGTGAGAGCATCCCGTCCGTCACCGACAGAGAGCAGCAGCTCCACAGAGGGAGAAAACCACTGTGAATCTGTGTACAATAAAGTGGGATGGTAGATGGGTGTTTAGGAATCCGGGAATATTAGAGAGTGAAGTGAATGTCACCCAGTGTAATCGAGGAACAGTCAGTGCGGTGTTACACATATGGATCTGGCTCCAAAAAGTGAAGACTGTGATGAGATCGCGTTGTATAAGTGTTTCTTCCATTTGGCCTACTACATATTTCGGACCAGATTCAGCTTAAGTCAACGGATCCACAGCCTACTCGTAACTATCGAGCCTGTCTTTTATCCCGCCCTCGCCCTCGTTGCTCTTCCAGGTAAGTCCCCGTGCAAATTCAGGTGAGAGGCGGCAGCTACGGGATCCGGTATAAATGCCTGTTGCTCGAACAATTCATGACGTGTTCCTTTCAGAAATCTTCGACAGGGTAATGGGTAATGTGCGGATGCTGCCTGATTGTGTGGATCAGGGGTTTCACGCTGTTTTTCACCGTGTTGCTTACCCTTTGTGCCTGTTATTGTTTCCATTGCTGCCATGTCCACAGCTAATGTTATTAACGCGGTAAACAATCGCTAAAGTTCCATTCCAGTTCTTGTAATTCACCCTCCTGCTGTAATCCGCTGCTGGCGATCAATATGTAGCTGTCGAAGCTGTCCACGGCTCAGCGCAAAACTGATTTTACTTCGGAGTCAGGTGAGTGACTACGTGCAGAAGCCCCGGCCTGGCGCTGGATCGGCATTTACGTCGACGCTATCGGCAGAGGATGAGCTGCAGAGCGCAGCTCCAACACAGCGGTAAGGAAACGGCCCGCAGGTAAGAGGGGTTTTCGTTTATTTTTTATTTATTTTTTTAATTATATTTTTAATTAGAAGTTAATGCATATTGATACATATTAAGACAATCTAAAATGTAAGAGAAACAAAAGAATTTACAATTCATCTCATACATTCTTACTATTTATAAAATTTACACTCATTCTTGTTTATACTTCTACATATTTTTTAAAATTATTTTTAATAAATAAGGAAATTAAATAGCAAGAAATAATAAAATAAATTAAAATAATAATATAAATAGGAAATCAATAATATGAGTGGAGTTTTAAACATTCTGTTCTACATTGGAGATATGTCAGTGATCTATTATATATAATTCTTCATCCATTCCCCGTCCAGGTTTCAGTCAGGCCCTCGAACCGAGCCCATTTGTCCCTTTAGATAATCAAAAATGGAGACCATGTTCCTCTAAACTGATCTAGCCTGTCCGAGAGGACAAGTCTTAATCTTTCCAAATGAAGTGTCTCCGACATTTCTGTAATCCACATTTTAATAGTGGGGCTGGTAGGACCTTTCCAAAATTTTAGTATTAATTTTTTACCAATGATTAAACTATAATCGATAAAAATTCGTTGTTTTGTTGTTAGTGATTGATCAGTTTCTAATATACCTAATATAATTAATTTGGAATCTGGATATAGATTTGTATTAACTACCTTCGAAATTATCTTAAAATTTTCTGACCAAAAATTAGTAATTTTACTGCATTTGGTAAATGAATGCGTTAGGTTGGCTTCTAGGTGTTGACATTTGTCACATATAGCAGAAACATTTGGAAACATTCTATTCAGTTTGGACTTTGAGAGATGTAATCTATGTAAAATTTTAAATTGTATCAGAGAGTGTCTGGCATTTAATGAGCAGTTGTGTATATGTTGTAAACTTTCCTCCCATACTTCTAAACTAATTGATTGTCCTAATTCACTTTCCCATGCGAGGTTTTCGTTTCTAGGGCGGGTTTCAGAACTCCGTAGCCTGGTGGGTGAACCAGGAGGAGTTACAAGACAAAAGAGTAAGCCAAAAACACAGCGGGTAAAACGTGGGCCCGGGGTGCAGAGGAGTCGGGACAGGAGATTATTGCGCAGCTGGTTCCGATACCGGTGGCTGTCGAAATACCTGTTAGTGAGGCTTTGATTGCTCCACAAACAGAAGCTTTGGAGGAAAACCCAGTGGCTAAAAAATGTAAAAGAAAAGCTGAAAGGCCTGAGGTTTCTGAGGATTCTGATTCTGAAGGTCCAGAAAGAAAAGCCTTATGGCTCAGAATGGACCAAATGGGGAAGATACCCCAAACTATAATCAACCAAGGGTCTAAGTACCCAGAATATTCCCAGGCAGCCCCTGAGGGGGTTCCATATCATGGATATGGTGCCAGTTTGAATTGGGAATTTGAAACTCCCAGTGCCTGGGATTGGACTGGAGGAAGTCTCCTTGAACAAGTTTCAGGAGTACCAGGGCTGTATGAGACAGACCCTGAAAGTGGTGATTGCGGTCCGGAGTACACACCACAATACAAATATATTGATCCAGGTGGGCCTGATGTGGCACAAAGTTTTGCTATACCTGGAGGAAGCGGTGAGGCCATGGAAGAGAACCTGGCGGCCAATATTAATTATATGGTCTCTCACCCGCTTCAAGATGCTGTTATGGTTGAGACAGCAGAAATGTATAAAACACCTATTATTGTGCCTCTTTGAAGGTACCTACGGTGAATCCGGGTGTTTGGGCGCCAATGTCATCGATGATGCGGGCGCAGGAAATTTGACTTCAAAGAGTCCTCAAGCTGTTTTCAGCTGGCATTACTACCTTTGGAAGGTTGTGGAATAACCAAAATTTAGAACTCCTGGTTTATTTCGAAGAGAATTTGTTTAAACAAATTAAAGAAATGAATGAAGAGGCAAAAACTACTGGCCTTATGAAACCCTTCACTTTTGGCCAGAGAAGGGCTGGCCATATAAGAAGGGGATTTGATTTTGGAGCTGGGACAAGCCGAGGCAGGAGTATGATTAGAAAGAATTTGCACAGCCAAATGTTCACCCATTCATTGGGAAAAGGACATCATTTCATCCAGTTGGAGAGGTACATAAAATTATCCTATTAAAGAAGAATGTTTGGATGAACCTCAGATTGGTGGTAGACTCCGAATGTTTTATAATGAATGGGACAGTATAACAGTTGATCGTGTTGTATTAGATACTGTGTTAGGATCTACCATTGATTTTGTAGAAGGTATGGATCCATTGGGACAGAATAAGCCTAGCCATTCTTTGATGTTTTCAGCTTTTGGGGGGAAAAAATCAAATTGAGAAAGAGGGTAAGAATTTGTGTGAAAAGGGAGTTATGGAGAAAACAGGAGAGGATCCACAACAATTTGTATCAAATATTTTCCCCAGACCAAAGAAAGATGGGGGTTGTAGAATCGTTTTAGATCTCACACAATTGAATACATTTGTCCAGTATAAACATTTTAAAATGGACACATTCTACACTGCAATGCAGTTGGTATCAACAGGTTGTTATATGGCTACAATAGATTTGAAGGATGCATATTTTTCGGTCCCAATTCACCATAGTTTTCGCAGGCATTTAAAGTTTAAATGGATGGGACAGCTGTGGCAATACAAAGCATTACCTAATGGATTAAGTTCAGCACCTAGATTGTTCACTAAATTGTTGAAGCCAGCACTTGCTAAGGGCACAAAAACACATCGTTATGGCTTGTCTAGATGACATTTTAATTGTCAATGCTAATCAGGAGTCAGCTGAAAGATCACTCAGCAAATACAAGTTTGTTTGAAAAGTTGGGATTCCTGATCCATCCAAAAAAATCTAAGTTACAGCCATCCCAAACCATTGAATATCTGGGGGTTGTGATTAATTCAGTTACCATGTTGGTAACTTTACCAATGGATAAGGTGATAGATTGACAAATGTGTGTCAGAACCTGATTAACAAACCTTATCCCTCCATCTGAGTAGTTGCCAAGGCTATTGGGAAGTTGGTAGCAGCATCTCCAGCAGTGGAATTTGGTCCTCTACATTACCAAAATCTTCAAAGGGCAAAAACTCAAGCGCTTATTCAGCGAGCAGGCCATTTGATAGGCCAATGCAATTGCCAAAGGAAATTTATCAGAATTACAGTGGTGGATTGAGAATGTTCCACAAGCTGCTTAGAACATTTTGGTTCATCAGCCAGTAGTGTTTTTGCAAACTGACGCAAGTTCTCTCGGATGGGGGGCTACGGATAATGAGACCAGCTGTGGGGGCAGATGGGCTGTCCAAGAGGATTTGTTGCTCCAAACATATGGTATTAATTATTTGGAGCTACTGGGAGCATTTTATGGATTAAAAGCTTATTGTTCTACATTAAATATTTGCATGTCCATACACAAATAGACAATACCACAGCTGTGGCTTATATCAATCACATGGGTGGTGTCAGATCAATTTCATGTGATCATCTGGTAACCAGATGTGGCAATGGTGTATTGGAAAAAATATTTGGTTTCAGCTATTTACCTCCCAGGAAGAGACAATGTTGTGGCAGACAAAAGATCACGAATATTTAAAGACAATACAGAATGGATGTTAAATCCACAAATTTCAAAAATATTGTCAGTCGGTATGGAGTACCGGACATTGATCTGTTTGCATCTAGATTGAATCACCAATTGCCCAAATACGTGTCTTGGGAACACGATCCAGGGGCAGTAGCGGTGGATGCTTTCTCGCTACACTGGGGGCATACGTTCTTTTATGCTTTTCCCCCATTCTGTCTGATTGGGCAATGTCCCAAGGAATTCGCGCAAGACGCTGCCAAAGGCATTTTGGTGGTGCCAAATTGGCCCACGCAGTCATGGTTCCCATTGATGCTAAAAATGATTGTTGAACCATGAATGACAATTCCCAGTTGCGACAATCTGTTGACACAACCAGTAACAAAAGAAATTTGTCCATTGCATGATCATATGAATTTGTTAATCTGCAGGTTCTGACCAGACCATTGCAAGGGGTTGAACTGTTGGACAGGACCATGGTTGTTATAGATGCAGCTTGGAGGAATAGCACTAAAAACAATATATGTCGCATATAAGGAAATGGGAAGTTTTGTACACAGTCAAAGATATCTTATCATACTGCAAACATTTCAAATGTATTAGAGTTCCTTGCTGGGTTACACTTTGATGAGCATTTGATTTATAGTGCCATTAATTGCGCTCGTGGTGCATTGTCGTCCTATTTAGGACAAATTTCGGATCGGGATTCAGTTGGGTCTCACCCATTAGTATCCCGATTCATGAAAGGAATTTTCAATAAAAATCTTCCCAAGCCCAGATATACAGAAATTTGGGATGTTAGCATTGTTCTCATTTTGCTGAAACAATGGACTCCAATTAATTCAATGTCTTTGCAGAAATTAACATTCAAGGTGGTTATGTTAATGGCGTTGGTATCAGCTCAAAGAGTACAAACTTTGCAATTGTTACGGTTGGATTGCATGCATGTGACTACAGATAACATTGTGTTTTATGTTTATGACCTGATCAAACAAAGCAGACCAGGGAGAACTGGAATGAAGGTAATGTTTCAAGCATATCCTATTGATGGAACATTGTGTGTAGTTAAGCATTTAACTCAATACCTTGAGGTAACCAAAAATCTCAGAGGTTCTGAGAAAGCGTTATTGATAACACACAAAAAGCCACATACAAAAGTTTCAGTTCAAACCATTTCTAGGTGGTTAAAACAGGTTTGTGTCTAGCAGGAATAGACACTGATGTGTTTAAATCTCACTCCACTAGGGCGGCAGCTACGTCCGCGGCGAAGGTACAGGACGTACCACTCGATAACATTTTAGAGGCCGCAGGGTGGTCTAGAGAAGAAACTTTTTCAAAGTTCTGGGTTCTCTTTAAATGCTTGCTTTGTTTTATATTATCGATTTATATTATCGATTTATGTTATCATTGACATCATTTATCAATTTATTTTGTAATTTTCTCTTGGGATAGAGGGGTTATTATTTTTTTTTAAAAAGTTGTTTTTTTTAAGGCTAAAAGACTTATTACATAAATTGTAACAATGTCTTAAAATACTATTTATTCACTACTGTGTTGACTAAACAGAGTCGTATGGAATGAATCCACGACATAAAAACACAGAGCTTTAAAATCTTCACGTAGTCACTCACGTGACTCCGAAGTAAAATAGTAAGATTAAACGAGAACTTACCTGTTCGAAGTTTGATCTTTATTATATGAGGAGTTACGATGAGGGATTACGTGCCCTCCACTCCCAACCCTCATAATGTAAATGATCATCTGGTAGTTCTAGTCTATGTTGGGCCTTACTATCTTACTCCGGCTATTAGTTCTGTGTTTTTCATGCCGCTGCTTTGAAGTATGCCGATCCAGCGCAAGGCGGGGCTTCTTCACGTAATCCCTCATCGTAACTCCTCATAAAATAAAGATCAAACTTCGAACAGGTAAGTTATTGTTTAATCTTACTACTGTATTGGATGTTTACAGGGTTTGCAGGTTTTTACAGGGTCAATGCAATCTCGAGATAATGACAAGCTTTCCTTTGCCTCCCTCCTCCTCCCAGGTGCGATTGAAGCGAACGGTTCCTGCTGGGATCTGCCCCAGGATTTCCCAATATAACCATATAACAATTCTGAAAAGCCTCCCCACCTCCTCTATTGTTATTGTTGATATTGAATAAGTGATGTTGTGCAGCACAGAGGGTGTGAGTCATGGGATGTGAAGTGCTGATTGGAGGGGGGTGGGTGTAGAAAGGCACAGTCTTTGCAGACTGAGGTCAGGCTGTGAGTGGGTGTGAAGTGCTGGTTGGGGTGGGAATACTGGAAACTTTTCATACTGGAGTCTTGCCTTAAGTAAGTGTGAAGTGTTGAATGGGAAGGAGAGGGTACAGGGTCCATTCTTTGTAACCATATATAATAACCATATAACAATTACAGCACGGAAACAGGCCGTCTCGGCCCTTCCAATCAGTGCCGACCATTTATTTCCCCCTAGTCCCATCTACCTGCACTCAGACCATACCCCTCCATTCCCTTCCCGTCCATATACCTATCCACTTTACTTTTAAATGTTAAAATCGATCCTGCCTCCACCACTTCTGCTGGAAGCTCATTCCACACAGCCACCACTCTCTGAGTAAAGAAGTTCCCCCTCATGTTACCCCTAAACTTCTGTCCCTTAATTCTCATGTCATGCCCTCTTGTTTGAATCTTCCCTACCCTCAATGGGAAAAGCTTATCCACGTCAACTCTGTCTATCCCTCTCATCATTTTAAAGACCTCAATCAAGTCCCCCCTTAACCTGAAGAAGGGTCTCGACCCGAAATGTCGCCTATCTACTTCGCTCCTTAGATGCTGCTGCACCCGCTGAGTTTCTCCAGCTTTTTGTGTAACCTTCTGCGCTCCAAAGAATAAAGACCTAACTTGTTCAACCTTTCTCTGTAACCTGGTTGCTGGAACCCAGGCAACATTCTAGTAAATCTCCTCTGTACTCTCTCTATTTTGTTGACATCCTTCCTATAATTAGGCGACCAAAATTGTACACCGTACTCCAGAATTGGTCTCACCAATACCACTGTCTCTGTGTAACGCTCCGCATCAGAACCGGTATTGAACCCAACAGACTGACCCTGGCGCATTGGAATCCGAATCAGATTTTATTCGCCAAGTATGTTTTGTAACATACGAGGAATTTCACTGGCCAGGTCGGTCACACAATTAAACGCATTTTAACATCAACATCCAGCAAAGTGACTCCTACACATTCCTCACTGTGATGGAAGGCGAAATAAAGTTCCAAGTCCTTCCCTTCTGTTCTTCCTCGAGCCCCCGTTAACGGGATGATCTTGACTCCCGTAGCCGGCGGCATTCGTTCCCTCCGCGTCGAGGCGCTCAGCTCCTGCATCGAGAGGATGTCAGCTCCCCCGCGCCGGGCGATCAAACCTCGCGTCTGGGGCTGGTCGAACCTTCCACGGCGTTGTAGCTCCCGAATAGCCTCTCCCGAGACTGCGAGGCCTTGATGGTAAGCCCGCAGGCCGCGGTGGGAGCGGTCCCAGGCAAGGGATCCGCTCCGATGACAAGTCCGCGCCCCGCGGTGGGACTCACGACAGTCCGAGGCGGCTCCCAGCTCCCAGCTCCATCGGTGGTAGGTAGGTCGCAGAGCCCGGAGAATGTGATCCGAAAAACATAGAAACATAGAAATTAGGTGCAGGAGTAGAGGCCATTCGGCCCTTCGAGCCTGCACCGCCATTCAATATGATCATGGCTGATCATCCAACTCAGTATCCCGTACCTGCCTTCTCTCCATACCCTCTGATCCCCTTAGCCACAAGGGCCACATCTAACTCCCTCTTAAATATAGCCAATGAACTGGCCTCAACTACCCTCTGTGGCAGAGCGTTCCAGAGACTCACCACTCTCTGTGTGAAGAAATTCCTTCGAATCTCGGTCCTAAAGGATTTCCCCCCTTATCCTTAAGCTGTGACCCCTTGTCCTGGACCTCCCCAACATCGGGGACGATCTTCCTGCCATCGGGAACAATCTAGCCTGTCCAACCCCTTAAGAATTTTGTAAGTTTCTATAAGATCCCCTCTCAATCTCCTAAATTCTAGAGAGTATAAACCGAGTCTATGCAGTCTTTCTTCATAAGACAGTCCTGACAACCCAGGAATCAGTCTGGTGAATCTTCTCTGCACTCCCTCTATGGCAATGATGTCCTTCCTCAGATTTGGAGACCAGAACTGTACGCAATACTCCAGGCGTGGCCTCACCTACAGCCTATACAACTGCAGTAGAACCTCCCTGCTCCTATACTCAAATTATTTTGCTATGAAATCTAACATACCATTTGCTTTCTTCACCGCCTGCTGCACCTGCATGCCTACTTTCAATGACTGGTGTACCATGACGCCCAGGTCGCGCTGCATCTCCCCTTTTCCTAATCGGCCCCCAGTTAGAAAAATGGTCACCTCTCCGGGAGGGTAAGTACCTGGAAAAAAGATTCCCTCGCCACCCCCCCCCCCCCCCCCCCCCCCCCCCCCCCCCCCCCCCCCCACTTCTCCATATAAAATCAAACCGAAGTCCATTAAATCAAACGTTTAACTAATACTAAAAATAACAAAATATGAAAAAAAAACGAACAGACTGCCGGCAGGGCTGCCATCTCCCCGGCGCCCCTGGTGGCCTCATTGGGCAATGAATAGAGGGAAACCCCTGGGCTGATTGATCCACACTAAAGAGCAGGGCGAGTGTCCGTTCCCCAGCTCACAGTGAACCAAAGAGCCAAACTCCCATGGTGAAGTGAGCTATGGTCAGATTCTTTCCCCGAACCGTCGTAACTGCTGCTTCTCATCTGTTAAGTAATCGAGCAGATGCAGTCATTTTTACCACGAATAATTTATTTCCTTGAGTAGTTACTAGTATAGCCATCTAACCATATAACCATATAACAATTACAGCACGGAAACAGGCCATCTCGGCCCTTCAAGTCCGTGCCGAACAACTTTTTCCCCTTAGTCCCACCTGCCTGCACTTATACCATAACCCTCCATACCCTTCTCATCCATATGCCTATCCAATTTATTTTTAAATGATACCAACGAACCTGCCGCCACCACTTCCACTGGAAGATCATTCCACACAGCCACCACTCTCTGAGTAAAGAAGTTCCCCCTCATGTTACCCCTAAAATTCTGTCCCTTAATTCTAAAGCCATGTCCTCTTGTTTGAATCTTCCCTATTCTCAAAGGGAAAAGCTTGTCCACATCAACCCTCTCATCATTTTAAAGACCTCTATCAAGTCCCCCCTTAACCTTCTGCGCTCCAGAGAATAAAGACCTAACTTGTTCAACCTTTCTCTGTAACTTAGCTGTTGAAACCCAGGCAACATTCTAGTAAATCTCCTCTGTACCCTCTCTATTTTGTTGACATCCCTCCTATAATTGGGCGATCAAAATTGTACACCATACTCCAGATTTGGTCTCACCAATGCCTTGTACAATTTTAACATTACATCCCAGCTTCTATACTCAATGCTCTGATTTGTAAAGGCTAGCATACCAAAAGCTTTCTTTACCACCCTATCTATATGAGATTCCACCTTCAAGGAACTATGCACGGTTATTCCCAGATCCCTCTGTTCAACTGTATTCTTCAATTCCCTACCATTACATCCCAGCCTCGCAGACAGCCTCGTTCGACATTCTTCTACAATTCCAGAACAGGATTGTGCATTTGATTTGCCCCCCGATGAATCTGCCCAGTTTGGCTTTGTCCGCTCTCATGTCCCTGTTTACTTCCCTCCTCACAGTGAACGCCCTGACGATTGTGGTCCTGTCCCGGGGAAAGTGCGGTCTCTCCGCAGGTGTTGCTCGCTACCTGATGGCCATGGCAGCGGCCGATCTACTGGTCATTATTGTCGACCTGATACTGAGGCAGATTCCCATTGCTTACTGGCAAGCATTTCTGTTCCTGGTTAATGTCAGAGTGTGTAATATCCACGCCGTCTTGCTTTACACCGTCGCCGACTGTTCCGTCTGGTTCACCGTCGCCTTCACCTTTGATCGATGTGTGGCCATCTGTTGCCAGAAGCTGAAAACAGACTATTGCACCGAGAGAACAGCGGCTGTGGTTCTGGGGACAGTGACCGTGCTGAGCTGTTTAAAGAACACGTTCTGGTATTTTATGTTGGACGATACATACAAACTAACTAATTCCCCCTGGTTTTGTTGGGAAAGGGACGGTGTTCGATTTTCACTGATCTGGGGAATCGGGGAGTTTCTCCAATATATCATCACCCCCGTGATCCCATTTGTCCTCGTTGTTCTGTTGAACACTACGACCATCAGATGCGTGTTGGTGGCGAGCAGAGCCCGCAGGAGACTCCGGGGTCCCGGCAGTGGGGAGAGTGGCCGAGACCCGGAGATGGAGAGCCGCAGGAAATCCCTCACTTTACTGCTGGTCATCACGGGGAATTTCATCGTGTTGTGGGCGCTCCATGCGATATTCGTTGTGTGGTCCAGGCTGGCTACATTAATGTCAGTGAATGGTCCACCAGTCGCCATCGGCGTACTGGCCTACATGCTGCAGATGCTCAGCTGCTGCACAAACACGGCTCTTTACGCCGTCACCCAGACTAAGTTCAGGCAGCAGTTCAAAGAATTGGTGAAATCGCCCCTTTATCTAAATTTAAAATGCACTCAGTGCCGCGGGGTGTAGGAATCCGTGTCCTCTCCATCCCATTTGCTCCCCTGCCCCCTCTCTCCGCGCCACCCCTGTCCCACTTTCTTTCTTTCGTAATATTTTTATTACATAGAAACATAGAAACATAGAAAATAGATGCAGGGGGAGGCCATTCGGCCCTTCGTGCCAGCAACGCCATTCATTGTGACCATGGCTGATCGTCCGCTATCAATAACCCGTGCCTGCCTTCTCCCCATATCCCTTGACTCCACTAGTCCCTGGAGCTCTATCCAACTCTCTCTTAAATCCATCCAGTGACTTGGCCTCCACTGCCCTCTGTGGCAGGGAATTCCACAGATTCACAACTCTCTGGGTAAAAAGTTTTTTTTCTCAGCTCAGTCTTAAATGACCTCCCCTTTATTCTAAGACTGTGGCCCCTGGTTCTGGTCTCGCCCAACATTGAGAACACATTTCCAGCATCTAGCTTGTCCAGTCCTGTTATAATTTTATATGTTTCTATTTTAGCTTTTAGTTATTCTTTATTAATTGTTATTATACCTTATTAGTTTTTTTCAAAAGCAAAAACAAAAGAACAAAAAAGTAACGATACACATAATAGTGATATGGTGTACAATTTTGGTCGCCCAATTATAGGAAGGATGTCAACAAAATAGAGAGGGTACAGAGGCGATTTACTAGAATGTTGCCTGGGTTTCAACGGCTAAGTTACAGAGAAAGGTTGAATAAGTTAGGTCTTTATTCTCTGGAGCGCAGAAGGTTAAGGGGGGACTTGATAGAGGTCTTTAAAATGATGAGAGGGATAGACAGAGTTGATGTGGACAAGCTTTTCCCTTTGAGAATAGGGAAGATTCAAACAAGAGGACATGACTTTAGAATTAAGGGACAGAGGTTTAGGGGTAACATGAGGGGGAACGTCTTTACTCAGAGAGTGGTAGCGGTGTGGAATGAGCTTCCAGTGGAAGTGGTGGGGGCAGGTTCGTTGGTATCATTTAAAAATAAATTGGATAGGCATATGGATGAGAAGGGTATGGAGGGTTATGGTATGAGTGCAGGCAGGTGGGACTAAGGGGAAAAAGTTGTTCGGCACGGACTTGAAGGGCCGAGATGGCCTGTTTCCGTGCTGTAATTGTTATATGGTTATATGGTACTTAGGGATTCATGGAATCAGTAGGGATTTCTGATTGGTGTAGGGAGGTATAGAATTCCTGAAAGGATTTATTAATTTCATCATGGTCTACAGTACCATCCCCCGTCACTCACTTTAGTAATCTGACGTTTGTCCGACACCGCTTTGAACTGATTAGCGAGTAATTTACCAGATATTTCGCCATGTATATAACATTGACTTGTGGTTTTAAAGCAGCTGATTTTCAATCGGTGATGCTAATACCAAATATGTCTCAATTGAAGGTCAACTGTATTCTTATAGAGCTCTAAACTAGGAGCGCTTAAATATTTTTTTATCAATTTCTTTAATCTCATCATCCAATATACGTATTTCATTTTGAGTTTGTTTTTTTTTAATCCCGCGGAGTATGAAACAATTTGTCCACGAATATATGCCTTAAAATCATCCCAGACTGCAGCATTCGATATTTCTTCAGTAGAGTTTGTTAAGAAGAAAATATCAATCTGAGCTTTAATGCAATTAACAACATTTAGATCTTGAATCAAAGTAGCATTCATTTGCCATCGTTTAGCACTAAACTTGGTATTTTAATTAATAGTTTCAATTGTGCATGATCAGAAAGAGGAATTGCTCGTTGTCACATGCAGTGACCGCTGAAAATAGCCTAGAATCTATTATAGAGTAGTCAACCCAAGAATAACTATGATATAAACATGAGCAAAAAAAATAAAATTATTTGTCATTTGAGAGTAAGAATCTCCAGACTTCTATCATTCCAAAGTCAATTAAAAATAATTGATAAAAACTAGTTGATTTATTTGGAAGCAAATTATTAGATGCAGATCTGTCCATCGAAGGTTTCAAACCGCAGTTAAAATCACCACCCAGTATGAAACAAAATGTCAATTTAAATTGGCAAAGGATGCATTTAACTGTTTAAAAACTCAGGCTGATCAATATTAGGTGCTTAAACATTCACCATACCTATTTGTTGGCTACGAAGACCACCAGTAATCACCAAAAATCTACCATATAGATCAGAAATTGTTTCATAATTAACTAACGGAATTGAGGAGTCAATAAAAATAGAGACTTATTTCACCTTCGCCAGTGAATTTGAATGAAACTGCTGTCATCACCAAAACTTGAAAAATCGTTGATTGTCGTCTTGATTTTCATTGGTTTCCTGAACATAGATAATCGGAGCATTTATTCTACAAATATTTTTTTTTAAGTCCCCTTAATGGGATGGTTCAAACCATTCGCATTACATGAAATGAAGTTAATAACTTTTCCATATTGTTTGTAAAAATCATGTGTAGTATAAAGGATTAATTTCTTAAAACTTAATAGTTCATAATACTGGAAGGAGAAATATCTAGGGCGGAGCCAGAAGTGACTACATTTCAGACATTTTTGTAGTTCAGATTCTGCACAGATGAAAAAACTAAGCAAGAAGCGAAAGACACCCCCCCCCCCCCCCCCCCCCAGCCCATGCAAAGCCTGAAATTGACCAGTCAGTACCTAATCCCTTCCCTACCCCCATCTCTCCTCACGACAGCACCCAACGTAAAAAGAAGGCATATTTACCACTCAATAGCCAAAACAACATTAATGTTATGGTTAAAAAGTACGTGTTAACTGTGGAACGCAAGTGCTACTTCATATTATTCAGCCAATGTCAAAATATGAAAAACAAGAACTGCAGTCACTTTGTTTGTCTAAAGACAGGGAGAAAAAATCCTTCAATTTAAAAAATGTAAATGTCCTTTAGGACCGAGATGAGGAAAACATTCTTTACACAGAGAGTGGTGAGTCTCTGGAATTCGCTGCCACAGAAGGTAGTTGAGGCCAGTTCATTGGCTATATTTAAGAGGGCGTTAGATGTGGCACTTGTGGCTAAAGGGACCAGGGGGTATGGAGAGAAGGCAGGTACGGGATACTGAGTTGGATGATCAGCCATGATCACATTGAATGGCGGTGCTGGCTCGAAGGACCGAATGGCCTCTACTCCTGCACCTATTTTTCTATGTTTCTATGTTTCTATGTAAAGACTAACAAAGAAAATCTTAAAAAATAGTATATAATACCACTACATTAAATTAACAGTTTCTTAGAGAAGTTAAACGGTGTTGGTAGATACCATTATACTAAAATTCTCAGAAGTAAGTTTAAAAAAACAACTCATCCAATTAAATTCTTAATATTGTCAAAATAGGAACAGTAAATCTCCAATTATAACTTGTTCCAATATCAATAGCTCTCGGTCGCGGCATTATGCTGATAAGCCTCCAGAAATCTGGAAACGTCTTGAGGATTGTTAAAAAATAGAATGTTACATTAAAGAGTCGTATACGCAGTCTAGCTGGATAAAGTAAGGCAGGGCGCAACCTTTTCTGAAACAACTCAGACATTACATTATGGAAAGACGTCCTTAATTCTAAAAGCTCATGACTGTAATCGGGAACAAACCGAAACTTGCATCCTTCATATTCAGCCACGACCAACTTTTTTGCTGCCTGGAGAATAATCACCTTCATCTGCAAGAAGTGAAACTTCTTGGTCAGAAATTTTTAAGATAATTTCGAAGGTAGTTAATACAAATCTGTCTCCAGATCCAAAATTAATCATATTAGGTATATTAGAAACTGATCAATCACTAACAATAAAACAACGAATTTTTATCGATTATAGTTTAATAATTGGTAAAAAATTAATATTAAGATTTTGGAAAGGTCCTACCTCCCCCACTATTAAAATGTGGATTACAGAAATGTCGGAGACACTTCACTTGGAAAGATTAAGACTTGTCCTCTCGGACAGGCTAGACCAGTTTAGAGGAACATGGTCTCCATTTATTGATTATCTAAAGGGACAAATGGGCTCGGTTCGAGGGCCTGACTGAAACCTGAACGGGGAATGGATGAAGAATCATATATAATAGACCACTGATATATCTCCAATGAAGTATAGAATGTTTAAAACTCCACTCACATTATTGATTTTTACTATTAATTTCTTTCTGTATTAAAAATAATAAAAAAAATATAGAAGTACAAATAAGAATGATAGTAAAACTTTAAAAATATTATGAATGTATGTGATGATTAGTATATTCTTTTGTTTTTCTTTCTCACATTTTAAATATGTATTTACTTCTAACAAAAACAATGTCGAACTTTCAAATGTCTCGGTTTATCTTGGGAACCAGATTTCTTCCCGATCCCGTGTGCGTTATCCAAAATTGGAAGATTTTCATAGTGGTCAATGTTGAAAGTCTGCTTTATCCTTTTAGAAGCACATTGTAGAACATTATCTCGTTCTTGCCCTTCCGGAAAACCAACAACTCGCAAATTCAGTCGACGGCTTCTGTTTCCCAGATACATATTTTTAATCTTGTATTGCTGGAGTGCCCGAGTATTTTCATTCATTGTCCGTTCCAGTTTTTCAATGTCAAAATCTGGCCCAGGGTTCGCAAGTTATCAACGTGCTCCCTCTGCTCACGAGGTTCATCTTGTGACATAATCAGCTTGTACTGAACCTCCTTCAATTTGCTCGAAATTCCCTACACCATTTCTTCCAAACTGCAAAATCTCGTTTCCATTTCATTTTTCAGTTCATCGATCATTTTCGAGATTTTCGCTTCTAAGATACCAGAGTCAGAAGGTGTGCCTTTCCCACGCTCCTTCCTTGGAGACGCTGCATTCCCTCTTGTCTCCATCCTTTACACGATTAGAACGGATAAAAGATTTATCAACGCTTTAAGAAAAGTTACACAGTGCCTTGAAATCAAGTAATAACAAGGAAAATTGAAAGAGTTGTAAGCAAAAGTTAAAAGTTAAGGGAACCGTTACAGCATGCCGCCACTAGGACCTAATTCGCGACCTCTGCCGAGTTTGCCCATGATTCATACTGGCAGCATGGTCATCACGAGGTCGTAGGATGGCCTAGGGGGTGGTAGGTAGTACGGTATACTATCGGTAGATACTCGTAGCATCAAGTAGGCCGGGGCGTTTTTCTAGCCTGATGCAAAATGTCCCCGAGTAAAATAGGTCGTGAATTATGTCGTGAAAGTGGGACAGGACCGGACCTGATCCACAGATTCATTCATTCTCCGTTCCACTTTTTCAATCTTCGAATCGCTCCCCTGGCCCAGGGTTCGCAAGTTATCAATTTTTCCCTTCTGTATTATCTGAATGGTGGCAGATTAGGAAATATTATCTGAATGGTGGCAGATTAGGAAAAGGGGAGATGCAACGAGACCTGGGTGTCATGGTACACCAGTCATTGAAAGTAGGCATGCAGGTGCAGCAGGCAGTGAAGAAAGCAAATGGTATGTTATCATTCATAGCGAAAGGATTTGAGTATAGGAGCAGGGAGGTTCTACTGCAGTTGTACAGGGTTTTGGTGAGGCCACACCTGGAGTATTGCGTACAGTTTTGGTCTCCAAATCTGAGGAAAGACATCCTTGCCATAGAGGGGGTACAGAGAAGATTCACCAGACTGATTCCTGGGATGTCAGGACTTTCATATGAGGAAAGATTGGATAGACTCGGCTTGTACTCGCTGGAATTTAGAAGATTGAGGGGGGATCTTATAGAAACTTACAAAATTCTTAAGGGGTTGGACAAGCTAGATGCTGGAAGATTGTTCCCGATGTTGGGGGAGTCCAGAACAAGGGGTCACAGTCTAAGGATAAGGGGGAATTCCTTTAGGATCGAGATGAGGAAAACATTCTTTACACAGAGAGTGGTGAGTCTCTGGAATTCTCTGCCACAGAAGGTAGTTGAGGCCAGTTCATTGGCTATATTTAAGAGGGAGTTAGATGTGGCCCTTGTGGCTAAAGGGATCAGGGGGTATGGAGAGAAGGCAGGTACGGGATACTGAGTTGGATGGTCAGCCAATATCAGATTGAATGGCGGTGCAGGCTCGAAGGGCCGAATGGGCTCTAGTCCTGCACCTATTGTCTGTGTTTCTATGTTTACTCATGGGATCATGGGAACTTCATTGTCATTCAGACCTTTCGGTGTGGAGGAAATTTCGTTGCCTGCAGTCATACATATAGTAAATAACAAAACACACAATGAACACAAACTTAACATCCACCACAGTGAGTTCACCAGACACCTCCTCACTGTGATGGAACGCAAAATCTTAAGTCTTTGTGTCTTCCCTTCTCTTCCCTACTCACTGCCAAACTCAACATTGTTAACAAACTCAACACGTTCTCAGCAACAAACGCAACACTGTTATTTAACCCGTCGACAAGGGAGGTCCAGTTGCCGTGTGGCAGGCTGACCTCTAACCACTGGGCGGTCACGGTGGCGCAGCGGTAGATTTGCTGCCTTCGCGCGAATCCAACGGCGGAGGCCAGGGTTCGATCCCGACTACGGGTGCGTCTGCCTCTCTTTGTTGACTTTGTAAACTTATCCTCGTCTTTAACGTTCAGTGATTCCGAGGAAGTTGAACGTAGCTTTGTATTTTATCTGTTTTATCTGTTAGATTCTTTTAAGATGATGTATTAATTTAGGGTGAACCGTCGTTGTGAAATGCTCTGTGGCACAGCATCTGAAGACAGTGTATGCCGTATAGCCTTTGGGCTTCATAATTATTGATATAATTTGCAATTGAGCCTGAATGTCAAAGTTAGTTCGGAATAACCATATAACCATATAACCATATAACAATTACAGCACGGAAACAGGCCATCAACTCTGTCTATCCCTCTCATCATTTTAAAGACCTCTATCAAGGTCCCCCCCTTAACCTTCTGCGCTCCAAAGAATAAAGACCTAACTTGTTTTGGACCTCTCTATTTTGTTGACTTCCTTCCTATAATTGGGCGACCAAAATTGTACACCATACTCCAGATTTGGCCTCACCAATGGCTTGTACAATTTTAACATTACATCCCAGCTTCTATACTCAATGCTCTGATTTATAAAGGCTAGCATACCAAAAGCTTTCTTTACCACCCTATCTATATGAGATTCCACCTTCAAGGAACTATGCACAGTTATTCCCAGATCCCTCTGTTCAACTGTATTCTTCAATTCCCTACCGTTTACCATGTACGTCCTATTTTGATTTGTCCTGCCAAGGTGTAGCACCTCACATTTATCAGCATTAAACTCCATCTGCCATCTTTCAGCCCATTTTTCCAACAGGCCTAAATCACTCTGTAGACTTTGGAAATCCTCTTCATTATCCACAACACCCCCTACCTTGGTACCATCTGCATACTTACTAATTCAATTTACCACCCCTTCATCCAGATCACTGATGTACATGACAAACAACAAAGGACCCAACACAGATCCCTGAGGCACCCCACTAGTCACCTGCCTCCAACCCGACAAACAGCCATCCACCATTACCCTCTGGCTTCTCCCATTCAGCCACTGTTGAATCCATCTTGCTATTCCTGCATTTATACCCAACAGTTGAACCTTTTTAACCAACCTTCCATGAGGAACCTTGTCAAAGGCCTTACAAAAGTCCATATAGACAACATCCACTGCTTTACCCTCGTCAATTTCCCTAGTAACCTCTTCAAAAAATTCAAGAAGATTAGTCAAACATGACCTTCCAGGCATAAATCCATGTTGACTGTTCCTTATTAGACCCTGTTTATCCAGATGCTTATATATATTATCTCTAAGTATCGTTTCCATTAATTTGCCCACCACTGAAGTCAAACTAACCGGTCTATAATTGCTGGGTTTACTCTTAGTAAACCTAGCAATTATGAGTGGTGTGTGGAAAAGTAAGTTTTCTATCATTATGCTATTGAGGTGTATATTTTGGCAAATAATAAAATGCTCTGACATCTTAAACACCCACTCCCTTTCAAAGCTAGTGTCAATTTGCTGAGTTTGATTATGTCCAATTAACAGCTAACAATGATGCCATTCCTTGGGTTGCATCTGAGTAAAATTTAATTCAAAACAACGTATGGTTTGCGATTCATTTTAATAATAAATTTAGCATCAGAAACGTTTTCCTTTTGCATGTAAAAACCCACTAGAGAACCATGGGCAATTTTTCACATTTTACAGCCAGATTTATCACTGCTGAAACTTTTTAGATATCAAAGGAATCAAGGGCAAAGAGAAACATGTTCAGCACAATACTTGCCGTTCATTTATTTTTGGGAGGTTTCCTTTATGATGTTGGGAGCAGCCGACAATCTGGGCAAAATTATATTTTTTTGTTTTTGATAATTTTCTGGCAATGTCAGGCATTCAACATAAAAGCACAAAATAGAACACTTTGGGTTATTTTGCAGCCTCCCCCCCCCCTCCCCCACCCTGTGACAGTAGCACCATTTTTGTTCATCCTGGTCATCGTTCTCCACGACATTCCCTGACATATTTTTGCCAGGACTGGTAAAATGGTTGCCAACAAGCTCCGATAACACACCTAAGTTGAAGAACTGAGTAGCAGCAGCTACAGCGTCTGTCCATAAAGTATGATTACTCACGACACGGTGGGGTGTTGACATGGATAGAAAATTGGTTGGCAGACAGGAAGCAAAGAGTAGGAGTGAACGGGTCCTATTCAGATTGGCAGGCAGTGGCGAGTGGAGTGCCGCAAGGCTCGGTGTTGGGGCCGCAACTGTTTACCATATATATAAATGATGTGGAAGAGGGAATTAGGAGCAAGTTTGCGGATGACACAAAGCTGGGTGGCAGTGTGAACTGTGAAGAGGATGTTCGGAGGTTGCAGGGGGACCTGGACAGGTTGAGTGAGTGAGTGCAGATGTGTGGCAGATGCAGTATAATATAGATAAATGTGAGGTTATCCACTTTGGCGGCAAAAACAAGGGGGCATATTGTTATTCAATTCAATTCAATTCAACGTCAATGTCATTGCACAGATACAAGTATGGGTACAACGAAATGCAGTTTAGCGTCAGTTCGTAGTGATAGCAATATAGAAAATAAATACAGAATGCAGACAATGTGGACGGAGAGACTGGATAAATCTATCGGCGGGACTCCTAGTTCAGCAATGTGATGGTGTTGTTGAAGAAGCTGTTCCTCATCCTACTAGTGCGGGACCTGAGGCTCCTGTACCGCCTCCCTGATGGTAGGAGGGCAAACAGTCCATGGTTAGGTTGATGATCTTCCCGGCCCGTCTCAGGCACCGTTTTCGGTGGAGGGCATCCATGGCAGGGAGCGGGGCCCCGATGATGTACTGGGCGGTTTTCACCACCCGTTGTAGTGCCTTCCTGTCTGCCACGGTGCAACTGCTGTACCATACCGTAAAGCAGGTGGTCAGGATGCTTTCGATGGTACAGCGGTAGAAGTTCGTCAGGATCCGGGGGGACAGGTGGGCTTTTTTTAGCCTCCTCAGAAAGTAAAGGCGCTGCTGCGCCTTTTTGATCAGCTTGGAGGCGTTGAGGGACCAGGACAGATCCTCCGAGATGTGTACCCCGAGGAATTTGTAGTTGGAGACCCGCTCCACCTCAGTCCCGTTTATATGGATGGGGGTGTGTCTGCCCCCTCTGTTCTTTCTAAAGTCTACAAAGATTTCCTTCCTCTTCTGGGAGTTGAGTTCGAGGTTATTGTTGGCACACCAGGTTGTCAGGTGCTGGACCTCCTCCCTGTAGGCTGATTCGTCATTATCACTGATCATTCCTACCACCGTGGTATCCTCGGCAAATTTTATGATGGCGTTGGAGCCATACTTAGGGATGCAGTCATGCGTGGAGAGGGAGTAGAGGAGAGGGCTGAGCACACAGCCCTGTGGCACGCCGGTGTTCAGTGTTATAGTGGTGGAGGTGAGGTTGTTGACCCTAACAGACTGATTATCCATGACCACATTGAATGGCGCTGCTGGCTCGAAGGGCCGAATGGCCTACTCCTGCACCAGTTTTTTCTATGTTTCTACGTATCTATGTTTCAAACTATTAACTCAAACTCTAAACTCACAACTCTAATTACTAAACTCAAACTATGACCTCAAATTACAAACTCTAAACTCAAAACATGAGCTAACGTTTTCAAACAAGAGGGCATGACATGAGAATTAAGGGACAGAAGTTTAGGGGTAACATGAGGGGGAACTTCTTTACTCAGAGAGTGGTGGCTGTGTGGGATGATCTTCCCAGCAGAAGTGGTGGAGGCAGGATCGATTTTAACATTTAAAAGTAAAGTGGATAGGTATATGGACGGGAAGGGAATGGGGAGCTGTTAAAGAAGGACCTGCAGATGCTGGAGAATCGAGGGTTACACAAAAAGCTGGAGAAACTCAGCGGTTGCAGCAGCATCTAAGGAGCGAAGGAGATAGGCGACGTTTCGGGTCGAGACCCTTCTTCAGACCGGTCAGGGATCAGGGAAACGAGAGATATAGACTGATACAGACAGAGACAGAGAGATACAGACAGAGTCTGAAGAAGGGTCTCGACCCGAAACGTCGCCTATCTCCTTCGCTCCTTAGATGCTGTTGCACCCGCTGAGTTTCTCCAGCTTTTTGTGTAACCCCCAAGGGAATGGGGGGTATGGTCTGGGTGCAGGTAGATGGGACTAGGGGGAAATAAATGGTCGGCACGGACTGGAAGGGCCGAGAGGGCCTGTTTCCGTGCTGTAATTGTTATATGTTATATGGTTATAACTGTAAAACGAAGCGCGCAGTGATCTCCAGCAGGTTGGAGCCCGGGGGGGGGGAGAGGAACCGGAGTGGAGAGAAACTGAAACCATTCTTCATTGCAACCATTTTATTTATAGTTTCCCAGTTGTACAGAGAGTGAGAGGCGGGGACCAAGTGCAGACTCGTTGGACCTACTCCCCCAACGCACCCGTCCCCCACCCGTAGCCCCCTCGGGAGGCGCGGACCTCCGTTAGGCGTTTTCCTCCCCCCTGGTGAATGCTATACTTACCTTTCTGCTTCTCTGCAGGCCCCATATGCAGGAACCAAGGGGTTAAGAACTTCTGTACCCGATTGGCCAAGCTACGTCAGGTGACTCATCCGGAGCTTAAAAGGCAGAAACTCCCAGAATTCTCTCTCTTCGGGGCAGATCCCTGAAGGAAAAGGCTGCCGGTCTGAGCTGGAGGAGGCCTGGCCACATGGCACAGCACTTTGCATATTGTCGCGAAAGGATTTGAGTATAGGAGCAGGGAGGTTCTACTCCAGTTGTACATGGTCTTGGTGAGACCACACCTGGAGTATTGCGTACAGTTCTGGTCTCCAAATCTGAGGAAGGACATTATTGCCATAGAGTGCAGAGAAGGTTCACCAGACTGATTCCTGGGATGTCAGGACTGTCTTATGAACAAAGACTGCATAGACTCGGTTTATACTCTCTAGAATTTAGGTCATTTAGGATCTTATAGAAACTTACAAAATTCTTAAGGGGTTGGACAGGCTAGATTGTTCCCGATGGCAGGAAGATTGTTCCTGATGTTGGGGAGGTCCAGGACAAGGGGTCACAGTTTAAGGATAAGGGGGAAGTCCTTTAGGACCGAGATGAGAAAGACTTTTTTCACACAGAGAGTGGTGGGTCTCTGGAACACTCTGCCACAGAGGGTAGTTGAGGCCAGTTCATTGGCTATATTTAAGAGGGCGTTAGAGGTGGCCCTTGTGGCTAAGGGGATCAGAGGGTATGGAGAGAAGGCAGGTACGGGATACTGAGTTGGATGATCAGCCGTGATCATATTGAATGGCGGTGCAGGCTCGAAGGGCAGAATGGCCTCTACTCCTGCACCTATTGTCCATGTTTCTATGTTTCTATGTATATTGTCGCCTGTATTTGTAAATTGATGTTGTATTGGGACAGAAGGGATGACCTGAGGGTTTTCGGGTGTTTTGTTGCAGGGTTATGTCTATTTAGGCAGGATTATAGTCTCCAGTCCGATGGCCCATTGTGAGGCTGGCTGGAGCACTGTTATATTTATTTGTTAGCCGATTCTGGTCGCTGACCGTGTTGTTTAAATCAGGTTTGGGTTTTGTCTTAGTTTTACAAAATTAAAGACTGTTTTTATCTTACACTTGACCCTGGTTTTGGATTTGTTACTTGACCCTGGTTTTGGATTTGTTACGCGACTCTGTGGAACCTGCCTTCGGGAGTCGTAACAACCTCCAACTCAACGGGTTGCCGACGGTAAGATTCGAGCACTCCAGGAGCTATGATGGCACCATTGTTGCAAAAGTCGGGTGGTTGCAGGGAGTGGCGGCCTGCGGCGTCACACACGCACTAACCACACCTCCCGACACACACACACACACACACACAC
>CAUPSL010001044.1:0-85359 GCA_963514005.1 Raja brachyura
AACAAAATCCTTTTTTTTCCAGCAGAGAGGGAGATTTGTCGGCGATCCCTAGGCGTGATCAGGATTGTTGGCCAAACTCCAAGGACAGATTCGAAGTGACTGCGAGCTGTGTTACAGGGAAGTCTGTAAGCATAACAAGCCGGCTGTACCACCATATCAGTCCCCAAACCTTGCCTGTGCCTGAAAACATAGAAAATAGGTGCAGGAGTGGAGGCCATTCGGCCCCTTCGAGCCAGCACCGCCATTCAATATGATCATGGCTGATCATCCAACTCAGTATCCCGTACCTGCCTTCTCTCCATACCCCCTGATCCCCTTTAGCCACAAGGGCCACATCTAACTCCCTCTTAAATATATCCAATGAACTGGCCTCAACTACCCTCTGTGGCAGAGAGTTCCAGAGACCCACCACTCTCTGTGTGAAAAAATTTCTTCTCATCTCGGTCCTAAAGGATTTCCCCCTTATCCTTAAGCTGTGACCCCTTGTCCTGGACGTCCCCAACATCGGGAACAATCTTCCTGCATCTAGCCTGTCCAACCCCTTAAGAATCTTGTAAGTTTCTATAAGATCCCCTCTCAATCTCCTAAATTCTAGAGAGTATAAACCGAGTCTATCCAGTCTTTGTTCATAAGACAGTCCTGACATCCCAGGAATCAGTCTGGTGAACCTTCACTGCACTCCCTCTATGGCAATAATGTCCTTCGGCCCCTTCGAGCCAGCACCGCCATTCAATGTGATCACGGCCCAATCAGTACCCCGTTCCTGCCTTCTCCCCGTATCCCCTGACTCCGTTAGCCCAAGACTCTCTCTTGATAACTCTCTCTCGGCCTCCACCGCCTTCTGTGGCAGAGAATTCCACAGATTCACAACTCTCTGGGTGAAAAAAGGTTTTCCTAAATGGCCTCTCAGTCCTAAATGGCCGACCCCCTTATTCTTAAACTGTGTGTGACCCCCCCTGGTTCTGGACTCCCCCCAACATCGGGGAACATTTTTCCTGCATCCAGCCTGTCCAATCCCTTAAGAATTTTGTATGATTCTGTAAGATCCCCCTCTCATCCTTCTAAATTCCAGGGGAATACAAGCCCATACATAGTGCCTTCCTTCCCAATCACTGCTCTAAACCCCTTCCCTGCTCCGATAGCAAGCGATCGATCCTTCAGAACGCTGGTAAAACTGAAAATAAATAGCCTCTCTACTTCTGTGAAGAAAGCCAATGGCATGTTGGCCTTTATAACAAGAGGAGTTGAGTCCAGGAGCAAAGAGGTCCTTCTGCAGTTGTACAGGGCCCCTAGTGAGACCACACCTGGAGTATTGTGTGCAGTTTTGGTCCCCTAATTTGAGGAAGGGACATTCTTGCTATTGAGGGAGTGCAGCGTAGGTTCACCAGGTTAATTCCCGGGATGGCGGGACTGTCATACGCTGAGAGAATGGAGCGGCTGGGCTTGTACACTCTAGACTTTAGAAGGATGAGAGGGGGATCTCATTGAAACATATAAGATTGTTAAGGGTTCGGACACGCTAGAGGCAGGAAACAGGTTCCCGATGTTGGGGGAGTCCAGAACCAGGGGCCACACACACAGTTTAAGAATAAGGGGTCGGCCATTTAGAATGGAGACGAGGAAACACTTTTCCTCACAGAGAGTGGTGAGTCTGTGGAATTCTCTGCCTCAGAGGGCGGTGGGAGGCCGTTCTCTGGATGCTTTCAAGAGAGAGCTAGATAGGGCTCTTAAAGATAGCGGTGTCAGGGGATATGGGGAGAAGGCAGGAACGGGGTACTGATTGGGGGATGATCAGCCACGATCACGTTGAATGGCGGTTGCAGGCTCGAAGGGCCGAATGGCCTCTACTCCTGCACCTATTGCCTGTTGTCTAATGTGCGGGGATCGCTGGTCGGCACGGGCCCGTCGGGCCAAAGGGCCTGCTGTCCGAGCTGCACCACCTCGACCACCCGTTGGCTATTGTCCCTTGCCTAAGCTACGAACCTGCACGTCTTTGGAGCGCAGGAGGAAACTGGAGATCCTGGCGAAAACCCACGCGAACCAGACTTGGCAAGCTCAAGCAAATAGTTAGCGATCGATGACTAATCTAAAGCTGATCGTCTCATTCTGACCACACATTGGATCCAGGTGTGTGTCATTGCTATTCCACCCAGCGAAACTCTCTACAAGATGAGCTGGCTCCTCCCAGATCTGTCTCACCGGCGGTTTGTCGCCTCATTTGTTCGGTGAAGAAAGCGAATGGTATGTTGGCATTCATAGCGAAAGGATTTGAGTACAGGAGCAGGGAGGTTCCACTGCAGTTGCACAGGGCCTTGGTGAGACCACACCTGGAGTATTGCGTACAGTTTTAGTCTCCTAATGTTAGGAAAGACATTCTTGCCACAGAGGGAGTACAGAGAAGGTTCACCAGACTGATCCCTGGGATGGCAGGACTTTCATATGAGGATAGATTCGGCTTGTACTCGCTAGAATTTAGAAGATTGAGGGGGGATCTGGTAGAAACCTTACAAAATTCTTGGGTCTCGACCCGAAACGTCGCCTATCTCCTTCGCTCCTTAGATGCTGCTGCACCCGCTGAGTTTCTCCAGCCTTTTGTGTAACCCAAAATTCTTAAGGGGTTGGACAGGCTAGATGCAGGAAGATTGTTCCCGATGTTGGGGAAGTCCAGAACACGGGGTCACAGTTTAAGGATAAGGGGGAAGTCTTTTAGGACCGAGGTGAGAAAAACATTTTTCACGCAGGGAGTGGTGAGTCTGCCACAGAGGGTAGTTGAGGCCAGTTCATTGGCTATATTTAAGAGGGAGTTAGATGTGGCCCTTGTGGCTAAAGGGATCAGGGGGTATGGAGAGAAGGCAGGTACGGGATACTGAGTTGGATGATCAGCCATGATCATATTGAATGGCGGTGCAGGCTCGAAGGGCCGAATGGCCTACTCCTGCACCTATTGTCTATGTTTCTATGTTCTCAGTCAGTTCTGATGGGGAGGCCACGTCATTTAAATGCCTGACAGTCCATTTCTGAAGCAGACAGTCTCGTCCTAGCCCTGTCATGGTACGAGAGAAATAGATTTCCCTCATATGGGAAGCGATCCGAGGAAATTTTGTGTCATTTACTGTGGAGACACAGCAAGGAAACAGGCCCTTCGGCCCAACTGGGCTCCCACCGACCAGCGATCCCCGCACATTAAGGGGCCCATCCCACTTGGGGGATTAGTTCGGTGACCGCTGGCATCATTGACTGACGTATCGGATCACCGATAAAATTCACGTCTCGTCGTGATGACGTTTGGCGCGCGGGCGTTTTTCCAACTTTCGCAACATCGTTTTTTGTGTCGCCCCTGGATTTCGAAATGTTCGAAATCTTTTGTCGACACTGAAATGACTCCGGCAGTCCCCGAAAAAAAAAATCGCGGGCCCTTAAACACCATCCTGCACACACTAGGGACAATTTATAATTTCACCGAACCCTGCAAACCCGGTGGCTCAGCACTTCGACTCCCCCTCCCATTCCGAATCTGATCTCTCTGTCCTGGGCCTCCTCCACGGCCAGAGTGAGCAACACCGCAAGTTGGAGGAGCAGCATCTCGTATTCCGCTTGGGCAGCCTGCACCCTAGTGGCATAAACGTTGAATTCTCCAATTTCCAGTCGCCCTTGCTGTCTCCTCCCCTTCTCACCTCTCCCCCTGCCCTCGGGCTCCTCCTCCTCCTGTTTCCTTCCTTCTCCCCGCCCCCCCCCCCCCCCCACAGTACATCAGTCTGAAGAAGGGTTTCGGCCCGAAACGTCGCCCATTTCCTTCGCTCCACAGACGCTGCCTCACCCGCTGAGTTTCTCCAGCACTTTTGTCTACCTTCGATTCTCCAGCATCTGCAGTTCCTTCTGGGAAGGAACTTTGTGTGAGGAAACCGGAGCAGCCGGAGACAAAACCCACGCAGGTCACGGGGAGAACGTGCAAACTCCGCACAGACAGGCACCCGTGGCGGGGATCGAACCGGGGGTCTCTGGCGCTGTGAGGCAGCAACTCTACCCTCTAACCCTAACCCTAAATGTCAGAGGACAAGCAACATCGCTAACAGCCAACCTAGTGCTGGCTCGAAGGGCCGAATGGCCTACTCCTGCACCTATTGTCTATTGTCTGTTGTCTAACCCTGGGAACAACTCGCTGAACAAAGCATTTGAATAGGCTGGGGGGGGGGGGTAAAAAAAGAGAATTAGACGAATTTTTAAAATTATTATAAGATTTTTAAAAATTATTAAATTATTATTTTTTAATTATTAAATTATTTAAAAAAATTAATTTTTTAAATTATTGGGTAAAAAGTTCCATCTGTGAAGAAAGATTTGAAATTTAATTCTGACGTCCGATCACTTCATAGATTTTTTTAAAGTTCGGTTTACTGTCAGGTGTACCGAGGTACAGGGAAAAGCTCTTGTTGCGTGCTAACCAGCCAGCGGAAAGACAATTCCCTGATTACAATCGAGCCGCGCACAGTGTACAGATACACGATGGCGTTCAGTGCAAGGTAAAGCCAGCAAAGTCCGATCAAACATAGCCCCTGGGTCACCAACGAGGTAGATAGTAGTTCAGGACCGCTGGTAGACTGGAGAAACTCAGCGGGTGAGGCAGCATCTATGGAGCGAAGGAATAGGTGACGTTTCGGGCCGAAACCCTTCTTCAGACCGCACCCTACATCCTTCGCTCCATAGATGCTGCCTCACCCGCTGAGTTTCTCCAGCATTTTTGTCCACCTTCGATTTTCCAGCATCTGCAGTTCCTTCTTAAACGGTTCTCTGGTTGTGGTAGGATGGTTCAGTTGCCAGATAACAGCTGGGAAGAAACTGGTCCCAGAATCTGGAGGTGTGCGTTTTCATGCCTCCGCGATGGATGGGGGGGGGGGAAGAGGGAGTGGGCAGAATCGAGCCACCCACAGTGTACAGATCCATGATTAAGGGAGTAACATTTAGACGATAGACAATAGGGGCAGGAGTAGAGGCCATTCGGCCCTCTGAGCCAGCACCGCCATTCAATGTGATCATGGCCGATCATCCCCAATCAGTACCCCGTTCCTGCCTTCTCCCCATATCCCCTGATCCCCTTAGCCACAAGGGCCACATCTAACTCCCTCTTAAATATAGCCAATATAGCTATTTTTTTTAAGAGCCCTATCTAGCTCTCTCTTGAAAGCATCCAGAGAACCGGCCTCCACCGCCCTCTGAGGCAGAGAATTCCACAGACTCACAACTCTCTGTGAGAAAAAGTGTTTCCTCGTCTCCGTTCTAAACGGCTCACCCCTTATTCTTAAACTGTGTGTGTGGCCCCTGGTTCAGGACTCCCCCAACATCGGGAACATGTTTCCTGTCTCTAGCGTGTCCAAGCCCTTAATAATCTTTTTTCAATGCAAGATAAAGACCGGAAAAGCTCGATTCAAGACTGAATCTCTCCAGCGGGGTCGATGAGTGAGATTCTCGGCAATTTACCGCAGTCTTGGGCGGAGCTGTTCCCGAACCATGCTGTGATGCATCCCGATAAAATGCTTTCCACGGCACATCTGTATAAGTCGGTGTGAGGTGTCGGGGACATGTCGAACTTCCTCGGGCTAATGAAACACCTCTGAGTTATAAGGTCACTGTTAAAATCTAGGGGTCAAATCAGACAATTTGGAAGCCAACTTAATGCATACCTTTGTAACTTGTTTAAAAATTCAAAAATTTTGGGTGGACATGTTAGAAACATAGACAATAGGTGCAGGAGTGGGCCTTGAAAAGATTGAAAAGACTAGGCTTGTATTCACTGGAGTTTAGAAGGATGAGGGGAATATCTTATAGACATATAAAATTATAAAAAGACTGGACAAGCTAGATGCAGGAAAAATGTTCCCAATGTTGGGCGAGTCCAGAACCAGGGGCCACAGAGGGCAGTGGAGGCCAAGTCACTGGATGGATTTAACAGAGAGTTAGATAGAGCTCTAGGGGCTGGTGGAATCAAGGGATGTGGGGAGAAGGCAGGCACGGGTTATTGATAGGGGACAATCAGCCATGATGGCAATGAATGGCGGTGCTGGCTCGAAGGGCCAAATGGCCTCCTCCTGCACCTATATTCGATGTTTCTATGATGGGCCGAAGGGCCTGTTTCCACGCTGTATCGCTCTATGACCTGTGGTTTGCAGCGGTCCCCCACTGCTAGGCATTCCTTCCGCTCACTCAACCCAGTCACAGACACATAACTGGAATGTTTGACTAATTCGGTGGACGTCTCTTCGAGGGCTCGGAGAAATCGTCAAAACCCATTTAGTGCCTTCCCATCGAATTAAGTCAGCGACAGGATGACAAGGAAATTAAAAGTTTACAATTACGGGTAAGGAAGAACATTTCACTCTGGCTCAGATGGCCTTTCAGAAGACTGAAGCCTGTCGAAAGGCCTCGATCCGAAATGTCACCCATTCCTTCTCTCCAGAGATGCTGCCTGTCCCGCTCCAGCTTTTAGTATCTATCCATGGCTTAAACCAGCATCTGCAGTCCCTTCATACTCACTCTGGAGTTCAGAAGGATGAGAGGGGATCTCATTGAAACATATAAGATTGTTAAGGGCTTGGACACGTTCGAGGCAGGAAACATGTTCCCGATGTTCGGGGAGTCCAGAACCAGGGGCCACACACACACAGTTTAAGAATAAGGGGTAAGCCATTTAGAACGGAGATGAGGAAACACTTTTTCTCACAGAGAGTGGTGAGTCTGTGGAATTCTCTGCCTCAGAGGGCGGTGGAGGCCGGTTCTCTAGATGCTTTCAAGAGAGAGCTAGATAGGGCTCTTAAAGATAGCGGGGTCAGGGGATATGGGGAGAAGGCAGGTACAGGATACTGATTGGGGATGATCAGCCATGATCATATTGAATGGCGGTGCTGGCTCGAAGGGCCAAATGGCCCACTCCTGCACCTATTGTCTATGTTTCTATGAGATGAGGAAACACTTTTTCTCACAGAGAGTTGTGAGTCTGTGGAATTCTCAGCCTCAGAGGGCGGTGGAGGCCGGTTCTCTGGATGCTTTCAAGAGAGAGCTAGATAGGGCTTCATATGAAAGTCCTGACATCCCAGGAATCAGTCTGGTGAACCTTCTCTGCACTCCCTCTCTGGCAAGAATGTCTTCCCTCAGATTTGGAGACCAAAACTGTACGCAATACTCCAGGTGTGGTCTCCCCAAGAACTGCAGTAGAACCTCCCTGCTCCTATACTCAAATCCTTTTGCTATGAATGCCAACATACCATTTGCTTTCTTCACTGCCTGCTGCACCTGCATGCCTACTTTCAATGACTGGTGTACCTTGACACCCAGGTCTCGTTGCATCTCCCCTTTTCCTAATCGGCCTCCATTCAGATAATAATACGATAATCAGATAATTTAGCCCAAAATACGGAAGTCTCGGCTAATACGGGAAAGTTGTTGACCCTCAGAGATGGAGCATGGTAACAGGCCGTTTGGCCAAGTGAGTCCGGGCTAACCAGCGATAGTCCAATCCTATACACTAGTACTTGAGAATTATAGCATGGTTATACCATGGTTCTGGCAGGATGTACCTGTTTTCTTTGGAGCAAAGGAGACTTAAGGGAATTCAATTAAGCTGTAAAAATATCTGCAAAAGTGACTGGAAATGCAAACATACAAATTGGGAGCAAGAGTAGCCTATGGCCCCTGGAACCCACTCTGATATTCAATAAGATCATGGCTGCATCTCAAATAAAACTCTGCATTCCTACCTGCTTTTTAAAAACATAGAAACATAGAAAATAGGTGTAGGAGGAGGCCATTCAGCCCTTCGAGCCAGCACCGCCATTCATTGTGATCATAGCTGATCGTCCAACTCAGTATCCCGTACCTGCCTTCTCTCCATACCCTCTGATCCCCTTAGCCAGAAGGCCACATCTAACTCCCTCTTAAATATAGCCAATGAACTGGCCTCAACTACCCTCTAAGGCAGAGAGTTCCAGAGACCCACCACTCTCTGTGTGAAAAAATTCCTTCTCATCTCGGTCCTAAAGGATTTCCCCCTTATCCCGTGACTCCACTAGCCCCTAGAGCTCTATCTAACTCTCTGTTAAATCCATCCAGTGACTTGGCCTCCACTGCCCTCTGTGGCAGGGAATTCCACAAATTCACAACGCTCTGAGGTGAGGAAAAAGTTTTTTCCTCACCTCAGTCTTAAATGACCTCCCCTTTATTCTAAGACTGTGTGGCCCCTGGTTCTGGACTCGCCCAACATTGGGAACATTTTTCCTGCATCTAGCTCATTTTATAATTTTATATGTTTCCATCAGATCCCCCCCCTCATCCTTCTAAACTCCAGTGAATACAAGCCTAGTCTTTTCATGAAGAAGGGTTTCGGCCCGAAACGTCGCCTATCTCCTTCGCTCCTTAGATGCTGCTGCACCCGCTGAGTTTCTCCAGCTTTTTGTGTAACCCTAGTCTTTTCAATCTTTCCTCATATGACAGTCCCGTCATTTTAACCTCGATGCCAAGAATCGACCGACTTCTGCCTTAAAACTATTCAAAGACTCTGCCTCCGTACCAGAGAGAGTGTTATAAGACCTTTGATCTTTAAGGCTGATTCACAAAAACTAATAGCATATTTTTACAATAGTATATTAAATAGAGAATTACCCTCAACAGAGGCACTTAGAGAAGATTGGGAACACGAATTAATGATGAAGATCCCGATAGATAGATGGGAAAAGTATGTGATGAACACACATAGTTGTTCTTCTTGCTCCATTCTTGGTTCTTGGTTACTTGGTCCTCCAAAATATTCCAACTGGAATTGAAACTGGAGGTGGTGAAGGGAGGGGTTTAGCCAGAGAGGGTTATTGGGAAGAAAGTGCCACTTTAAATGTAGTTGCATCTGGCTGGGCAACCGTGGCTTGGTGGAGATTATTCCGTGCTTTAATAGTGCGTGGGAAGCACGAATTGCTGTACACATCTGTCTCTGAGGCTGGGACCACAAATTGGATCGAATGCCCTCGTCTGCTCCTAATTGGTTTGGGGTTGGTGCAGGATCTTGTGATCTATGTCTAGCTGACCATTTAACGTTTTGTAAAAACAGGTCAAACGGTGAGCTTCACGTCTGTCTTGGAGAGGGTTCCACCCCCGCCCAGAGAATTCAGAAGTTTGGCGACACTCGCTTCTCTCTCTCTCGTAGGTGTTAGTAACAAATCGAGCGGCCTGTCTTTGGACACGTTCGATGGATGAAATGTTTTTATCTGTGTATGGGTCCCAAGCTGCAACTGCGTAGTCCAGATGAGGTCGAACGAGGGTTCTATTAATGCAAGACATAATTTAATTCAATTTAAATTATTACATAGACTGATTCCTGGGATGTCAGGACTTTCATATGAGGAAAGACTGGATAGACTTGGCTTGTACTCGCTGGAATTTGGAAGATTGAGGGGGGATCTTATAGAAACGTACAAAATTCTTAAGGGGTTGGACAGGCTAGATGCTGGAAGATTGTTCCCGATGTTGGGGGAGTCCAGAACAAGGGGTCACACAGTTTAAGGATAAGGGGGAATTCCTTTAGGACCGAGATGAGGAAAACATTCTTTACACAGAGAGTGGTGAGTCTCTGGAACTCTCTGCCACAGAAGGTAGTTGCGGCCAGTTCATTGGCTATATTTAAGAGGGCGTTAGATGTGGCCCTTGTGGCTAAAGGGATCAGGGGGTATGGAGTGAAGGCAGGTACGGGATACTGAGTTGGATGATCAGCCATGATCACATTAAATGGCGGTGCAGGCTCGAAGGGCCGAATGGCCTACTCCTGCACCTATTTTTCTATGTTTCTATAGACTATATTATTCAAAAACGACGTTGAATAAATTCTACCCAAACGTCTCTCCTCGATGCGATTAATGTTTGGTTCAAAATGCCAATATAACACATTCCTTTGTAGGATGTACAAAGTTGAATAAATCTTGGAGCGATATATTTACAAAGCTCTTCAAGTCAAGAATAGAACCAAATACGGAATGGATTATATTTGGAATAATAGTAGAAGATATCAAGTTAAACAAAGACCAAAAAGTATTATTTAATTACGGGTTCATAATTGGAAAGAAATTGATACTTAAATTTTGGAAAAATACAACTATACCAACTATTAAAATGTGGATTAGTAATATGACGGATATCGCCCACCTTGAAGAAATGTGACTCCGCCTAATAGATACATATGACCAATTCTTAAGGAGTTGGTCATATTCCTTGTTAAGTCTGTATTTAAGCCCTTAAGGGCCTGTCCCACCAGCATCCGACTCCATGCGATGAGCGCGATCAAACTAGAAGCGGGGGCCGCGCGGAGGTCGGGTGATCCCCTGTACAGGGCCGTTCCCACCAGCATGCGCCTGCATGCGGCAAGCGCGACCAAACCGGCAGCGGGGGCCGCGCGGAGGTCGGGTGAGTGGCGCAACGCGGCGCAAAATGAGGCGAACTTGGAGTGAAGTCTTAAAGGTAAGTTCGCCAGGACAGAGAGGGGCACACAGAGAGGGGCACAGAGGCACATACAGAGAGGGTCATGGAGGCACGATGTCGGGGCGGTGTGTAATGCGTCGAGGCGACTGCGAGCCGACAAGCTGTTGCCGCGCGGAATATTTGGACATAGTCAGTTTTTCGGAGCCCCGCACGATGTCAGGACGAACTCCGTACAATTCAGGCAATTGGAGTAGCACCGGCCCCACGACGCCGGACGGCTCAAGCGACCACGTTAGGTCGCGCTCATCGCATGGAGTTGCACGCTGGTGGGACAGGCCCTTTTGTCTTTTAGTTTTCATTGCCAGTTCGTTGTGTGTGCTACTTGGTATCACCTCGTTCCAGCTCTAGAAATATTGTGACTTTGTGAATTCGATCATTGCCTGTTTTTCGACCACTGTCTTTGCCTGCTCCTAGATTATACTGTTGCTTCTGTGCTCGCTTACCTGTGTACCGACTTGGACCGATTAAACTCTGAATACGGATCTGCCTTGTGTCTGAGCCTGCATTTGTGTAGCAATGTTACAAAATTTTGAGATTTTAAAAATCAAGTCTGCAATTTATCCCATCAGATAAAGCACAAAAATAAGTTTAATTTGACACCTAATTCACTTTCATATCTTCAGTATTAAGAAAGTTATGGCCATTTTCATACTCGGAAATGAGCATCTTGTTCCCCATTGCCTTTCAATTGACTTAACTCAAAAGCTGTGATCTAGAACAGTTAAAAGCCCATAACTTTCTTAAAAATTAAGAGAACTCAATGAAATTTTCAGTTATTATAGATTGAAGCATTCTGCAACAAATATGAAACAATCTTACTTGGATGACCTGAAATTAAAGCATATAATTAGTTAGTTATCTAATTGTAGCTAATTACAAAATTCAATGAGTAGATCTAAACATCTATCCATTTCTTAAAAAAAGATAAACTTTTTTTAAATTGCCTAAGTGTCTTTAAGCCCGCCACTTTAAGCCCGCCACCCTCTGAAAGGCGCCAAAGTCGCACACACGGGGAGCGCCAGAACTCGCTCCATTCTGAAAGGGCAGTGGAGGCCGGTTCTCTGGATGCTTTCAAGAGAGAGCTAGATAGGGCTCTTAAAAATAGTGGAATTAGGGGATATGGGGAGAAGGCAGGAACGGGGTACTGATTGGGGATGATCAGCCACGATCACATTGAATGGGGGTGCTCGCTCGAAGGGCCGAATGGCCTCTACTCCTGCACCTATTGTCTGAAGTCTGAAGAAGGGTTTCGGCCCAAAACGTCGCCTATTTCCTTCGCTCCATAGATGCTGCCGCACCCGCTGAGTTTCTCCAGCATTTTTGTCTACCTTCGATTTTCCAGCATCTGCAGTTCCTTCTTCAAACCTATTGTCTATTGTTAAACTGAAATGTACAAGAAGGCAGGAACGGGGCACTGATTGGGGATGATCAGCCGTGATCACATTGAATGGCGGTGCTGGCTCGAAGGGCCGAATGGCCTCTACTCCAGCACCTATTGTCTATTGCCTATTGATTGATGCATCTGCTCAGCTTTTCTCTCATTAGATATTTATGGTATTAGTCGGGTAAACAGACCCTCTCTGATCTCCTTCCAACATGTCAACAGCCTTCCTTAAACAAGGAGACCAGTTCTGTACACAGTACTCCAGAAGTGGTTTCTTGCTAATGCTTGTCGCAACTGAGGCGAGACCTCACGACTTTGTGTCCTTTACCCCAAGCAGTAAGCCGTAACATTCCTGTTAGCTTTTCAAATTATTTGCATTTGGCTTTTGAGAATCGTATCCCAGTTCCCCAAACTCTCAACGCTTCATACTCCTGTCCGTTCTCCTGCCAAATTGGGCAATTTCTGCATTTACCTGCGCCCCGCTCGATCTGCCAGATGTTTTCCCACATACTTATTCCTATTTAGTTCTGTTTGGTTTTGAGGTACAGCACGGAAACAGGCCCTTCGATCCCCCGACACACATATTCATTACCTGCACACACTGGGGGCGATTTGTACCAAGCCAATTAACCTACAGCCTTTGTGGGGAGAAAACAGGAGATCCCAGACAAAGTCACGGGGAGAGTGTGGAAGGGTCGCACGTTAACAAGTCCTCCTTTTCACCAGTTCAGGTATTGGCACTTGGTGCAGGTTAGGGAGTGCAGCGTATGTTTGAGGGACTCTCTCACAGAGAGTGGTGAGTCTGTAGAATTTTCTGCCTCAGAGGGCGGTGGAGGCCGGTTCCCTGGATACTTTCAAGAGAGAGCTAGATAGGGCTCTTCAAAATAGCGGAGTCAGGGGATATGGGGAGAAGGCAGGAACGGGGTACTGATTGGGGATGATCAGCCATGATCACATTGAATGGCAGTGCTGGCTCGAATGTTTTCCTCATCTCGGTCCTAAAGGACTTCCCCCTTATCCTTAAACTGTGACCCCTTGTAACCTTGGGCCAATGAGATTAATACCTCCTCGACTCTGTTGGTGGGGTGGGGAAGATTGCAACCTTCACGTGGTCCGCCCTGTTTTGACTAATGCAATCGACTCGACACAGTGCACAAACGGACGATCAAATAGAACAAGTTGTGCAACAACTTTAGGCTGTGCAGAAGAAGATAGACACCGTTGGTTCGGATTCTTGCGAACTTTTTTCCCTGATAATAGTTTGAGCTCGAGCGCTCGACTCTACCCAGCCTTCACCCAGAAACCTCCACGAAAACTCGACGCCCAGTTCGGAGGGAGACCAGCGCTGTCAGAAATGCCAGCACCCAATAAAGCCAGATTAACTGGAATGAATGCACAGTCCCCTCATCTCAGAGCCAGTTTTGATCAAAGGCGATTTTTTTTTTTAATGAGAAGCAGCCCGGGATGTTGAGAATGAGGGAAGATATTTGCGCTGACGTCCAACTGTGGGCTGATCATCAGGAATTTGACTCGAGATTCGGAGTCCGCGGGGAATTCGCGCAGGCAGGATTCATGGCGTTGGTTGCCATGGAGATTAAAACAGACCCTTTTGGCTGTTCCGAACAATCTGACATCCTTTTCAAGTGTAGCCACTACTGAGGCAGTCAGTCTGTATGCAACAAAACTCTGTGTAAGAGCGAGAACATCAGATGCCGGTTTAAATGCAAGACTTTCATTTCACGCAACCCTCAATGGCAAGAATGTCCTTCCTCAAATTCCTCAAGAATTAACCTTGTAAACCTACGCTGCACTCCCTCAAAAGCAAGAATGTCCTTCCTCAAATTAGGGGACCAAAACTGCACACAATACTCCAGGGTTACACAAAAAGCTGGAGAAACTCAGCGGGTGCAGCAGCATCTAAGGAGCGAAGGAGAGAGGCGACGTTTCGGTTCGAGACCCTTCTTCAGACTTTAACACAATACTCCAGGTGTGGTCTCACTAGGGCCCTGTACAACTGCAGAAGGACCTCTTTGCTCCTATACTCGACTCCTCTTGTTATAAAGGCCAACATGCCATTGGCTTTCTTCACTGCCTGCTGTACCTGCATGCTTACTTTCATAGACTGATGTACAAGGACCCCCAGATCCCGTTGTACTTCCCCTTTTCCCAACTTGACGCCTTTTAGATTGTAATCTGCCTTCCTGTTTTTGCCACCAAAGTGGATAAGGCCAACATGCCATTCGCTTTCTTCACTGCCTGCTGTACCTGCATGCTTACTTTCATAGACTGATGTACAAGGACCCCCAGATCCCGTTGTACTTCCCCTTTTCCCAACTTAACACCATTTGATAGTAATCTGCCTTCCTGTTTTTGCTACCAAAGTGGACAACCTCACATATATCTGCATTAGAAACATAGAAACATAGACAATAGGTGCAGGAGTAGGCCATTCGCCCCTTTGAGCCTGCACCGCCATTCAATATGATCATGGCTGATCATCCAACTCAGTATCCCGTACCTGCCTTCTCTCCATACCCCCTGATCCCTTCAGCCACAAGGGCCACATCTAACTCCCTCTTAAATATAGCCAATGAACTGACCTCAACTACCTTCTGTGGCAGAGAATTCCACAGATTCACCACTCTCTGTGTGAAAAATGCTTTTCTCATCTCGGTCCTAAAAGACTTCCCCCTTATCCTTAAACTGTGTTACCCCTTGTTCTGGACCTCCCCAACATCGGGAACAATCTTCCTGCATCTAGCCTGCCCAACCCCTTAAGAATTTTGTAAGTCTCTATAAGATCCTCCCCTTATTCTTCTAAATTCCAGCGAGTACAAGCCGAGTCTATCCAGTCTTTCTTCATATGGAAGTCCTGCCATCCCAGGAATCAGTCTGGTGAACCTTCTCTGTACTCCCTGTATGGCAAGAATGTCTTTCCTCAGATTAGGAGACCAAAACCCAGAGAGTTGTGAATCTGTGGAATTCTCCGCCTCAGAAGGCAGTGGAGGCCGTGTTTGCATGTTTTCCTGTGACCATGAGAGTTTCCCCCGGGGCCTCCATTTGCCTCCTGCAACCCGAGGTGCGAGTTTGTCGGTTATGTTTTGGGAAGGAACTGCAGACGCTGGTTGAAACCGAAGATAGATGCGAAAATGCTGGAGTAACTCAGCGGGACAGGCAGGAAGTTGCCAGGAGGGTCTGAGCCAGAGGCAGAGATTGAGTAGGCCGAGGCTTCATTCATTGGAGCGCAGGAGGATGAGGGGAGATCTTATAGTGGTGTATAAGATCATGAGATGAATAGATCAAGTCTATCCCGTCTTTCGTCATATGAAAGTCCTGACATCCCAGGAATCAGTCTGGTGAACCTTCTCTGTACTCCGAATTCCAGAGATTCACCACTCTCTGTGTGAAAAATGTTTTTCTCATCTCGGTCCTAAACGACCTCCCCCTTAGCATTAAACTTCATCTGCCGTGCATCTGCCCACTCCCCCAACCTGTCCAAGTCACCCTGCATTCTCATAGCAGTCCTGACCATTGTCATAAATAAATAACCGCAAGCATAATCTGTTTATGCTTCTGGGCGGGTGCGACTCACGTTGCAGCGGCCCCTACAGTCTGTCTGTCTTTTTTAATTTTTTGTCTAGTTAAATGTAGTTGTTCATGTTTTTTTTTGTACTGTTTCTAACTGTGTATATGTGGGTGGTGGGGGAGGGGGGGGGGGAAACTTTAAAAATCTCTTCCCTGCACGGGAGACCCGACTTTTCCCTGTCGGGTCTCCGTTGTCGTTGGGGCCTAGCACCGTGGAGCCAGCGGCCTCCGACCGGGACGACCCGGGGGCTCCAGTCACGGGGCCTGTGGAGCTGCGGACTCACCGTCGTGGGGCTGGCCGGCCTCGGGGCGTGGGGAGCGGTGGTGGCTCGCTGCTGCGGCCTGACTCCGGAGCTCCAGCTCCAGCTGTCGGGATATCGGGAGCTCGCGGGTCTGGGTGAGAGAGCGCTCTCCGGAGCTCCCGCAACACAACTTCTCCAGCCCGTGTCGCGGGGTTGGAGCGACCCGGAGCGGGGCTTTACATCACCCGGCGCGGTTTCAATGGCCGCGGGACATTCCAGCGCCCGCCGGGGTCTCCAACTTTGTGACTTTTGGGCCTAGAGCGGGGCCGTACATCGCCCGGCGCGGCCTCAATGGCTGTGGGACTTAACACCGCCCGCCTGGGGCTTCAACATCGGGAGAGAAATGGTGCGGGGGAGAGAGAAGACTTTGCCTTCCATCACAGTGAGGAGGAGATTCACTGTGATAGATGTTTGTGTAAATTGAATTGTCTGTGTGTTTTTTTATGAATTGTTCCGTTTGTATGGCTGTAGAAACTGAGTTTCGTTTGAGCCTCTCTGAGGTTCGAATGACAAGTAATAAAAATCTAATCTAATCTTTAGGGATGAGTAGCAGTATCGATGAATAACAGAGGGTGCATGTGCTAGCATGAAGCAAATCGGAGCAAATCATCTTGACCTAGATATACTGTGGTTTGGCCCTGCCTGGCCTGATCCAGATCCCAAACCCAGCACACAACATTCCTTGTCTTAACTTCACTCGAGATGCCAAACCTTCTGCTCGTGTCTCAAGAATATCAAGCACCAATTCTCGATTTGGTTTTCGGATTTTGCAGTTTAGTAAGATCGGAGATATCCCTTCAGGAAAAGCGTGTATCTCCTGCGGCTGCGAGATCAATTAAGAATTTTCTAATTCTGGGGGAAAGGGTCCTGACCCAAAATACCAGATGATGAGGACAATATTTTTCACACAGAGAGTGGTGAATCTGTGGAACTCTCTGCCACAGAAGGTAGTTGAGGCCAGTTCATTGGCTATAAGGTCTGAATGACAATAAAGGCTATTCATTCATTCATTCATATTTAAGAGGGAGTTAGATGTGGCCCTTGTGGCTAAGGGGATCAGAGGGTATGGAGAGAAGGCAGGTATGGGACACTGAGTTGGATGATCAGCCATGATCATATTGAATGGCGGTGCAGGCTCGAAGGGCCGAATGGCCTCTACTCCTGCACCTATTTTCTATGTTTCTATGTTTCTACTCTGCATCAAACCCCAATACGGTTTCTGCTCGGGGGCTGTTTAAACAGGGTAGGGATTTTAATATTAAATCTACTCGGTGGTGACCCTGCCCTGGGAGCCGATATTCAATCCTAACAGCCGTGACCACCTCACTGCTATTCCTTTTCAAGCATAAATGGATAAATCATTCATTCCCACATCCCCGAAGACCCATGCTTGGGAAGGAAGTATGGAAGAAATTCATTGGATTGAGACTTAAAATCCCAATGCCAATACTTTTTTCTTCTCTCTCTCAGTTTTTGCACTTGCTGGCCAAGTCGAATTGTCGAAAGCTGTCGGAGTAGTTCTGGTTTGATTTCCTCCCTTATGCAGCTGCTAACATCAATGACCGTGCAAGGGGAAGGGGGGGGGGGGGGGGGGAAATCTCATCCTCGCCTGGTTACAATCGAAATGCTGTCTTCTTTTTTTTTTTTGCCAATCGGCCGGCTTGCTAGAGAGCGAATCTTCCCGAGTCCGTGGAGTTGGGCTCAGAGACAGCGAGAGAATGCAGCTGTGTTTCGTCGCAAAATGCCAGATTCAAGATTCAAGTCAGTCTATTGTCGTGTGTCCCCTGATAGGACAATGAAATTCTTGCTTTGCTTCAGCACAACAGAACATAGACGACATTGACTACAGAACAGATCAGTGTGTCCATATACCATTATATAAATATATACACACATCAACAAATAAACTGATCAAGTGCAAATAAACAGATAATGGGCCATTAATGTTCGGAGTTTTGTCCGAGCCGAAGAAGGGTCTCGACCCGAAACGTCACCGGTTCCTTCGCTCCATAGATGCCGCCTCACCCGCTGAGTTACTCCAGCATTCTTGTCTACCTTCAAATAACTCAAATATCACTGCACCCTAATTGGTGCATGTGACAATAAATTTGAACTTGAACTATCTGTTAATTTAAAAAAATCTGGAGCTGGCTACAGTCCTCCAACCTCATCTACTGCATCCGTTGCTCCAGATGCCAGCTGATCTACATCGGTGAGACCAAACGCAGGCTGGGCGATCGTTTCGCCGAACACCTCCGCTCGGTCCGCAATAACCAACCCGACCTCCCGGTGGCTCAGCACTTCAACTCCCCCTCCCATTCCGTATCCGTATCCGACCTCTCGGTCCTGGGCCTCCTCCACGGCCAGAGTGAGCAACACCGCAAGTTGGAGGAACAGCACCTCATATTCCGCTTGGGGAGTCTGCATCCTCTGGGCTTAAACATTGAATTTTCTCAATTCTGTTAACCGTGGCTGCCTCCTCCCCTTCCCCACCTCTCCCTCAGCCCTCAGGCCCTGGCATTCCTTCTCTCTCTATCTCTCCCCCACCCAAGTCTCATTTTCACACTACAAACAGCTTACAACGGCCTGTTTCCTTTATCATCGATACTTTTTTGCATATCTTTCACTCATTGTTCTTTATCTCTCCACATCATTGTCTATATCTCTCGTTTCCCTGATCCCTGACCAGTCTGAAGAAGGGTCTCGACCCGAAACGTCGCCTATCTCCTTCGCTCCTTAGATGCTGCTGCACCCGCTGAGTTTCTCCAGCTTTTTGTGCAACCCATGGGGTTATTAATGATCAGAGTTTTGTCCAAGCCAGGTTTAATAGCCTGATGGCTGTGGGGAAGTAGCTATTCCTGAACCTGGACGTTGCAGTCTTCAGGCTCCTGTACCTTCTACCTGAAGGTAGCGGGGAGATGAGTGTGTGGCCAGGGTGGTGTGGGTCCTTGATGATGCTGCCAGCCTTTTTGAGGCAGCGACTGCGATAGATCCCCTCGATGGAAGGAAGGTCAGAGCCGATGATGGACTGGGCAGTGTTTACTACTTTTTGTAGTCTTTTCCTCTCCAGGGCGCTCGAGTTGCCGAACCAAGCCACGATGCAACCAGTCAGCAAGCTCTCTACTGTGCACCTGTAGAGGTTCGAGAGAGTCCTCCTTTTCACAAGTATTGGCAGCTTGGTGTAGGTTAGGGAGTGCAGCGTAGGTTCACCAGGTTAATTCCCAGGATGGCGGGACTGTCATATGCTGAGAGAATGGAGCGGCTGGGCTTGTACACTCTAGAGTTTAGAAGGATGAGAGGGGATCTCATTGAAACATATAAGATTGTTAAGGGTTTGGACACGCTAGAGGCAGGAAACATATAACCATATAACAATTACAGCACGGAAACAGGCCCTTCCAGTCCGTGCCGACCATTCATTTTCCCCTAGTCCCATCTACCCGCACTCAGACCATACCCCTCCATTCCCTCCCCGTCCATATACCTATCCACATGTTCCCGATGTTGGGGGAGTCCAGAACCAGGGGCCACACACACAGTTTAAGAATAAGGAGTAAGCCATTTAGAACGGAGACGAGGAAACACTGTTTCTCACAGAGAGTTGTGAGTCTGTGGAATTCTCTGCCTCAGAGGGCGGTGGAGGCCGGTTCTCTGGATGCTTTCAAGAGAGAGCTAGATAGGGCTCTTAAAGATAGCGGAGTCAGGGGATATGGGGAGAAGGCAGGAACGGGGTACTGATTGGGGATGATCAGCCGTGATCACATTGAATGGCGGTGCTGGCTCGAAGGGCCGAATGGCCTACTCCTGCACCTATTGTCTATTGTCTATTGTCCAAAGACGCACAGATCTGTTGGCTTTTGTAAATTGCCTCCAGACTGCCGGATACAACATGTTCAATTTAGTTTAGTTTAGTTTAAAGACACAGCGTGGAAACAGGCCCTTCGGCCCACCGAGTCCGCACCGACCAGCGATCCCCGCGTAGTTTTGGTATCCAAATGTGAGGAAAGACATCCTTGCCATAGAGGGAGTACAGAGAAGGTTCACCAGACTGATTCCTGGGATGTCAGGACTTTCATATGAAGAAAGACTGGATAGACTCGGCTTGTACTCGCTAGAATTTAGAAGATTGAGGGGGGATCTTATAGAAACTTACAAAATTCTTAAGGGGTTGGACAGGCTAGATGCAGGAAGATTGTTCCCGATGTTGGGGAGGTCCAGGACAAGGGGTCACACAGTTTAAGCATAAGGGGGAAATCTTTTGGGACGGAGATGAGGAAATCATTTTTCACACAGAGAGTGGTGAATCTGTGGAATTCTCTGCCACAGAAGGTAGTTGAGGCCAGTTCATTGGCTATATTTAAGAGGGAGTTAGATGTGGCCCTTGTGGCTAAAGGGATCAGGGAGTATGGAGAGAAGGCAGGTACAGGATACTGAGTTGGATGATCAGCCATGATCAAGTTAGGTCTTTATTCTTTGGAGCGCAGAAGGTTAAGGGGGGACTTGATTGAGGTCTTTAAAATGATGAAAGGGATAGACAGAGTTGACGTGGATAAGCTTTTCCCATTGAGGGTAGGGAAGATTCAAACAAGAGGGCATGACATGAGAATTAAGGGACTGAAGTTTAGGGGTAACATGAGGGGTAACATGAGGAACTTCTTTACTCAGAGAGTGGTGGCTGTGTGGAATGATCTTCCTGCAGAAGTGGTGGAGGCAGGATCGATTTTAACATTGAAAAGTAAAGTGGATAGGTATATGGACGGGAAGGGAATGGAGGGGTATGGTCTGAGTGCAGGTAGATGGGAGTAGGGGAAAATAAATGGTCGGCACGGACTGGACGGGCCGAGAAGGCCTGTTTCCGTGCTGTAATTGTTATATGGTTATAATATGATCATATTGAATGGCGGTGCAGGCTCGAAGGGCCGAATGGCCTACTCCTGCACCTATTTTCTATGTTTCTATGTTTCTACAAACACTACCCCACACACACTCACACACTAGGGACAATTTTTACATTTTTTTGCTTGGTGACACACCATCTTTGACGAATCTCAGCCCAGAAGACACAACAACAAACGCACACACTTACAAACATAGAAAAATAGGTGCAGGAGTAGGCCATTCGGCCCTTCGAGCCAGCACCGCCATTCAATACGATCATGGCTGTTCATCCCCAATCAGTACCCCGTTCCTGCCTTCTCCCCATATCCGCTATCTTTAAGAGCCCTATCTAGCTCTCTCATGAGAGTATTCAGAGAACTGGGCTCTGAGGCAGATCATTCCACAGAGTCACAACTCTCTGTGGGAAAACATAGAAACATAGAAAATAGGTGCAGGAGTAGGCCATTCGGCCCTTCAAGCCTGCACCGCCATTCAATGTGATTATGGCTGATCATCCAACTCAGTATCCCGTACCTGCCTTCTCTCCATACCCCCTGATCCATTTAGCCACAAGTGCCACATCTAACGCCCTCTTAAATATAGCCAATGAACTGGCCTCAACTACCTTCTGTGGCAGAGAATTCCACAGACTCACTCTGACAAGGAGCCTGCTTTTTTGAAGGTGGACAAAAATGCTGGAGAAACTCAGCGGGTGCAGCAGCATCTAAGGAGCGAAGGAGATAGGCGACGTTTCGGGTCGAGACCCTTCTTCAGACTGCTTTTTGAAAACAGGCTGGGAGTTGAGTGAACTGCAACAGTTAAGGCAAAGAGATAAGAAATCGCAGGCACTTATACTCTGCGCGTTCCGCTTTCAGCTCCTAATGCAGCCCAGACCCTCCCTCAGGATAGGGAGCAGCACTACAGATCCGACCAGCAAAGCCCTTCCAATTGCAAAGAGAAAGAAAATTAACGGAGAAATTAACGTAAAACCACAATTCAAAGAGTCGAAAGGAAATTTTTTTTAAAAAGCACTGTTCTGTCGAATAAAGTTGGCATGCAGTGTCAAATGCCACATCAGATAATCCAGCCCCCTAGTTTATCATTCTTTGTTTTCCCCCTCTGCGAGACATTACCTCAGCGTGCAGAAAGCTATGCCAGTTCCCCTCCCATCCTGCGCAAGTGAACCTCGCTGTGCCATAAAGATTAACATTTAGTTCATGTTGTGTGTTGTGTCAGCGGCTCAGATCCAGCTCTCCAGGTTACATGAAGGACAGGCAGGGACTTCTTCTTTTGTGCAGTGGGAAGTTGCTAGAAACATAGACAATAGGTGCAGGAGTAGAGGCCATTCGGCCCTTCCAGCCTGCACCGCCATTCAATATGATCATGGCTGATCATCCAACTCAGTATCCCGTACGTTCCTTCTCTCCGTACCCCCTGATCCCTTTAGCCACATCTAACCCCGTTCCTGCCTTAGAAACATAGACAATAGGTGCAGGTGTAGAGGCCATTCGGCCCTTCGAGCCTGCACCGCCATTCAATGTGATTATGGCTGATCATCCAACTCAGTATCCCGCACCTGCCTTCTCTCCATACCCCCTGATCCCTTTAGCCACAAGTGCCACATCTAACTCCCTCTTAAATATAGCCAATGAACTGGCCTCAACTACCCTCTGTGGCAGAGAGTTCCAGAGACCCACCACTCTCTGTGTGAAAAAAGGCCTTCTCATCTCGGTCCTAAAGGAATTCCCCCTTATCCTTAAGCTGTGACCCCTTGTCCTGGACTCCCCAACATCGGGAACAATCTTCCTGCATCTAGCCTGTCCAACCCCTTAAGAATTTTGTAAGTCTCTATAAGAACCCCCCTCAATCTTCTAAATTCCAGCGAGTACAAGCCGAGTCTATCCAGTTTCTATAAGATCCGCCCCCCCCCACGCCCCCCCCCCACCCCCGTTGGACAACTTGTTCTATTTGATCTTCCGTTTGTGCACTGTGTCGAGTCGATTGCATTAGTCGAAACAGGGCGGACCACGTGAAGGCTGCAATCTTCCACTAACTAATTTAGAAGATTGAGGGGGGATCTTATAGAAACTTCCAAAATTCTTAAGGGGTTGGACAGGCTAGATGCAGGAAGATTGTTCCCGATGTTGGGGAAGTCCAGGACAAGGGGTCACACAGTTTAAGGATAAGGGGGAAGTCTTTTATGACCGAGATGAGGAAAAAAATGTTCACACAGAGAGTGGTGAATCTGTGGAATTCTCTGCCACAGAAGGTAGTTGTCTGAAGAAGGGTCTCGACCCGAAACGTCGCCTATCTCCTTCGCTCCTTAGATGCTGCTGCACCCGCTGAGTTTCTCCAGCTTTTTGTATAACCCTCGATTCTCCAGCATCTGCAGTTCCTTCTTTAACACGTAGTTGAAGCCAGTTCATTGGCTATATTTAAGAGGGAGCTAGATGTGGCTAAAGGGATCAGAGGGTATGCAGTGAAGGCAGGTACGGGATACTGAGTTGGATGATCAGCCATGATCATATTGAATGGCGGTGCTGGCTCGAAGGGCCGAATGGCCTTTACTCCTGCACCTATTGTCTATGTTTCTATGCACTAGCCCAATCCTACACACTAGGGCAACTTTTCCATTCCTCTCCTTCTTCCGTGTGGCGTGCACAGCCTAAAGTTGTTGGACAACTTGTTCTATTAGATCATCCGTTTGTGCACTGTGTCGAGTCGATTGCATTAGTCGAAACAGGGCGGACCCCGTGAAGGTTGCGATCGCCCCACCCCACCCTGAGCCTAATGATCCTACAAACCTGTACCTCTTTGGAGTGTGGGAGGAAACTGGAAAGCCCATGAGGTCACGGGGAGAACGTACCAACTGGCGGTGCAGGCTTGAAGGGCCGAGTGGCCTCCTCCTGCACCTATTTTCTATGTTTCAATGTTTCCTTGCAAGAAATCGCGCAGGGGAGAGGCAGACGGGCTTTGCGCTGTTTACCCGGAAGTCTGCGGATGTGGCGAGCCAGGACAAACAGACTCCCTTCCCGCTTGTTGCTGTCGGTCGTGACAGTGCGGATGCATTTTATCTCGGGCTCCGCGCGCCTGTTCTATTGTTTCAGGCAGTGTGTGTGTGTGTGTGTGTGTTTGGGTTTTCTTCAAGTAAAACACCACGAGATGGAAGGAATGTCACAGGTTCCCAGGCATTGCTCACATATTCCTCAAGTGAGGTTATTGCCTGGAACATGTCCCAACAATTGGGCTCCCGACTTAACAATAACACAAAGGGAAGGCGTGGGGGGGGGGGGGAGGAGAAGATGCCTGGGCTTTTTTCGAGCAAGACAGCTGGATGAATAAGTCAGGGATCGCAAGCCTAATCAGGCACCGGAGATGACACTGAGAAGATAGCCGGTCTCTTTCCAAAAGGCAGAATATGGATCATTCTCTCATCTCTCTCCAGAGTCGACCCTTGTTTGCATAGAGTTCTGACAAGGATGATTGACCCAATGTCAAACTTGCATCTGTCTTAAGGGCCTGTCCCACCAGCATGCAGCTCCATGCGATGAGCGCGACCTAACGTGGTCGCTTGAGCCGTCCGGCGTCGCGGGGCCGGTCCCACTCCGATCGCCGGAATTGTGCGGAGTTCGTCCCGACATCGCGCGGGGCTCCGAAAAACTGACCGTGTTCGAAAATTCCGCGCGGCAACGGCTTGTCGGCTCGCAGTCGCCTAGACGCGTTACACACCGCCCCGACGTCGTGCCTCCGTGGCCCTCTCTGTAGGTGCCCCAGTGACCCTCTATGTGTGTGGCTCCGTGGCCCTCTGTGTGTGTGTGCCTCTGTACCCCTCTCTGTGTGCCCCTCTCTGTCCTGGCGAACACACCTTTAAGACTTCGCTCCAAGTTCACCTCACTTTGTGCCGCGTTGCGCCACTCACCCGACCTCTGCGCGGCCCCCGCTGCCGGTTTGGTCGCGCTTGCCGCATGCAGGCGCATGCTGGTGGGAACGGCCCTGTACAGCGGATCACCCGACCTCCGCGCGGCCCCCGCTTCTAGATTGATCGCGCTCACGACATGGAGTCGGATGCTGGTGGGACAGGCCCTTTAAGGGGTTACGAGGTAATTCAAGAGCTGTCTACGGTTTAAAAAAAAATCAAACTCGTGGTAAGCACATAGTGGGTACGTCGGAGCTCGGGGACGTCTCTTAGCGGCTCGTAACGCTAACGGCAGGTACTCGGGAAACGCGGTAAGCTCTATTCTACTTTCGGTTATACATGATGGAAACAGGCCCTTCGCTCCCATTTTCTGGGGGGTGGGAGATTGCAACCTCCGTGTGGTCAACCCTGTTTCGACTAATGCAATCGACCCGACGTGCACCAACAAAAGGAGTCTGAAGAAGGGTCTCGACCCGAAACGTCGCCTATCTCCTTTGCTCCTTAGATGCTGCTGCACCCGCTGAGTTTCTCCAGCTTTTTGTGTGCCCTGTTTTGTTGGGCTACGCACGCCATACGCAAGATGAATCGACAATTATTAAGGGCTTGGACACGCTAGAGGCAGGAAACATGTTCCCGATGTTGGGGGAGTCCAGAACCAGGGGCCACACACACACAGTTTAAGAATAAGGGGTAAGCCATTTAGAATGGAGACATTTTTAGAGGAAACATTTTTTCTCACCCAGAGAGTGGTGAGTCTGTGGAATTCTCTGCCTCAGAGGGCGGTGGAGGCCGGTTCTCTGGATGCTTTCAAGAGAGAGCTAGATAGGGCTCTTGAAGATAGCGGAGTCAGGGGATATGGGGAGAAGGCAGGAACGGGATACTGATTGGGGATGATCAGCCATGATCACATTGAATGGCGGTGCTGGCTCGAAGAGCCAAATGGCCTACTCCTGCACCTAACGTCTATTGTAGACAAAAATGCTGGAGAAACTCAGCAGGTGAGGCAGCGTCTATGGAGCGAAGGAATGGGTGACGTTTCGGGTCAAGACCCTTCTTCAGTCTGAAGAAGGGTCTCGACCCAAAACGTCACCAATTCTTTAGCTCCATAGATCATAGATAACCATATAACAATTACAGCACGGAAACAGGCCTTCTTGGCCCTTCCAGTCTGTGCCGACCATTTATTTTCCCCTAGTCCCATCTACCTGCACTCAGACCATACCCCTCCATTCCCTTCCCGTCCATATACCTATCCACTTTACGTTTAAATGTTAAAATCGATCCTGCCTCCACCACTTCTGCTGGAAGCTCATTCCACACAGCCACCACTCTCTGAGTAAAGAAGCTCCCCCTCATGTTACCCCTAAACTTCTGTCCCTCACCCGCTGAGATTCTGATTGGGGATGATCAGCCATGATCACATTGAATGGCGGTGCTGGCTCGAAGGGCTGAATGGCCTCTACTCCTGCACCTATTGTCTATTGTCTAAGAGGTCCAATGATCCAACGACACAAGTCCCACCTGCCCACGTTTGGCCCATATCCCTCAACACCTCTCCTATCCATGTTTTGTTCATGCATCCTTTGAAACTCTTGTCAAATGCAACTGACACAGGTTGTTCTTTCTTCTGAGACCTGCGACCAGGATACTTTTGTTACCTGAAGATACACTGGCCACAGATACATCCTTGATAACGGTTTAGATCCCATGTCTGAGGACATTCTGCAAGGGTACTATAGTAGAATGGGTCAAAACTAGTAGTGCCCCAACCAAATCCAACTCAACCCACAGTGTGAACATAGAAACATTGACAATAGGTGCTGGAGTAGAGGCCATTCGGCCCTTCGAGCCAGCACCGCCATTCAATATGATCATGGCTGATCATCCAACTCAGTATCCCGTACCTGCCTTCTCTCCATACCCCCTGATCCCTTTAGCCACATCTAACTCCCTCTTAAATATAGCCAATGAACTGGCCTCAACTACCTTCTGTGGCAGAGAATTCCACAGATTCACCACTCTCTGTGTGAAAAATGTTTTCCTCATCTCGGTCCTAAAGGAATTCCCCCTTATCCTTAAACTGTGTGACCCCTTGTCCTGGACTTCCCCAACATCGGGAACAATCTTCCTGCATCTAGCCTGTCCAACCCCTTAAGAATTTTGTGCGTTTCTGTAAGATTGCCTCCTCAGTCTTCTAAATTCCAGCGAGTACAAGCCGAGTCTATCCAGTCTTTCTTCATATGGAAGTCCTGCCGTCCCAGGAATCAGTCTGGTGAAGAGGGGTCGCTGCCTGTCCATCCCCTCTACAAATGCCACATGACCTACTGACTTCCCCCATCACTGGGCTTTAATAGACAATAGGTGCAGGAGTAGGCCATTTGGCCCTTCGAGCCAGCCCCGCCATTCAATGTGATCATGGCTGATCATCCCCAATCAGTACCCCGTTCCTGCCTTCTCCCCATATCCCCTGACTCCGCTATCTTTAAGAGCCCTATCTAGCTCTCTCTTTAAAGCATCCAGAGAACCGGCCTCCACCGCCCTCTGAGGCAGAGAATTCCACAGACTCATAAGGTCATAAGTGATAGGACCAGAACTAGGCCATTCGGCCCATTCGTTCCCCTCAGTCTGACTCGGTCTGAAGAGGGGAGGGTCAGATTCTCGGGAAGGGTCTCGACCAGAAACGTCGCCCATCCCTTCTCTCCAGCGATGCTGCCCGTCCCACTGAGTTGCTCCAGCTTTTTCTGTGTCCACCTTCATCATATGTCAGTTAACCCACTCACAAGTGTGTGAGAGTGTGTGTGTGTGTGAGTGAGAGAGAGAGTGTGTGTGTGTGTGTGTGTGTGAGAGAGAGAGAGAGAGTGTGTGTGTGTGTGAGAGAGAGAGAGAGTGTGTGTGTGTGTGAGAGAGTGTGTGTGTGAGAGAAAGTGTGTGTGTGTGTGTGAGAGTGTGTGTGTGTGAGTGAGAGAGAGAGAGTGTGTGTGTGTAAGAGAGAAAGTGTGTGTGAGAGAGTGTGTGTGAGTGAGAGAGAGAGAGTGAGAGTGTGAGAGTGAGAAAGAGTGTGAGAAAGAGGAGAAAAAGGAGAGAGAGAGAAAGAGTGCGTGTGAGAGAGAGAGAAAGTGACAGGAGTAGAATTAGGCCATTCGGCCCATCAAGTCTACTGCACCATTCAATCACGGCTGATCTCTCTCTCTCCCTCCTAACCCCATTCTCCCGCCTTCTCCCCATAACCCCTGACACCCGCACTAATCAAGAATCTATCTATCTATGTCTGAAGAAGGGTCTCGATCCGAAACGTCGCTGAGTCTGAAGAAGGGTCTCGACCCGAAACGTCACCTATCTCCTTCGCTCCTTAGATGCTGCTGCACCCGCTGAGTTTCTCCAGCTTTTTGTGTAACCATCTATCTATCTATCTATCTCTGTCATTGAAATATCCACTGGCTTGTGGCCTCCAGGGCCGTCTGTGAAAGTGGGGCCAAAACAGAGAGAGGGGGGGCAATGTGTCATTGCTATTTTCCGACTGTTTGTTGATGCAACCAACCCCGGCTTCAAGTGCTCAGAAAGCTCAACCCAAAATAGTCCGACTTTCTCCACAGTGCGAACTGCCGGCTTAGTCACGGTAAACAAACCTTTGTTCTTTGTCAACTGAGGAAAACCAATGGCGTTGTTAATCACCGGGTTGTCAAATGTGAGGTTAAGCATTGAGCAGCTCGTGAAGACCACAGCCAAGAGACGTTTCAAATGCGCAAACCTGCCCGAACAAATGCTTCTGGAAAAATTTGACAAAACATTTGCTTTGTCAAAGTTTCAAAATCCTAACGGGAATGCATATAATCCCAAGGCAGCAGAGAGAGAGAGAGAGAGAGAGACAGAGACAGAGAGAGAGAGAGAGAGAGACAGACAGACAGAGACAGAGAGACACAGAGACAGAGACAGAGAGAGAGAGAGAGAGAGACAGAGAGAGAGAGACAGAGAGAGAGACAGAGACACAGAGAGAGACAGAGAGAGACAGAGAGAGACACAGAGAGACAGAGAGAGAGAGAGAGAGAGAGACAGACAGACAGAGACAGAGAGACACAGAGACAGAGACAGAGAGAGAGAGAGAGAGAGACAGAGAGAGAGAGACAGAGAGAGAGACACACACAGAGTCACAGAGCGAGACACAGAGACACAGAGAGTGAGACAGAGAGAGACACAGAGAGACACAGAGAGAGACACACAGAGAGACACAGAGAGAGAGAGACACAGAGAGAGACACACAGAGAGAGAGACAGAGAGAGAGAGAGGGAGAGACAGAGGGAGACACAGAGGGAGACACAGAGGGAGACAGAGACACAGAGACAGAGAGAGAGACAGTGGGAGAGACAGAGGGAGAGACAGAGAGAGAGAGAGAGAGAGAGAGAGAGAGAGACAGACAGACAGACAGACAGAGAGGGACAGAGAGAGACAGAGAGACCGAGAGAGTGAGACAGAGAGAGAGCCCATTCGGCCCATTGTGTTCATACTAGCCCCCAGAAAACCTAGGGTAAACTGCAGTTCCCAGCATCATCTGTCGTCTGGAAATGTAGATCTCGCCAACTGCTCATGTAGACACTTGTTAAAAAACATGACAAGGTTTCTGGCAGTCATCTTTCCAGAATTGCTTCACTTCTTCCCAAACTAATTTCTCAACTCTCCTTGAAGTATTCTACAAACCTTAACATTACATCCCCCCCCCTCCCCCTGGCTTACTGAATATTTAACATCGAAACATAGAAAATAGGTGCAGGAGGAGGCCATTCGGCCCTTCGAGCCAGCACCACCATTCATTGTGATCATGGCTGATCGTCCCCTATCAATAACCCGTGCCTGCCTTCTCCCCATATCCCTTGATTCCACCAGCCCCTAGAGCTCTATCTAACTCTCTCTTAAATCCATCCAGTGACTTGGCCTCCACTGCCCTCTGTGGCAGGGAATTCCACAAATTAACAACTCTCTGGGTAAAAAAGTTTTTTCTCACCTCAAGTCTTAAATGACCTCCCCTTTATTCTAAGACTGCGTGGCCCCCTGGTTCTGGACTCGCCCCATCAAAGCAGGAAAGGTACATTTGAACACATCACATTTTCAGACATGGAAGAATGAGGCCATTCGGCCCATTGTGTGTGTTCTGCCGTGCAACAGTTTTCCCCTTTCAATCTCAGTCTCCTGCTTTTGCTCCCTAGTCTTTGAAGCTCTCAATAATCAAGAATACATCAATCTTTTCTTTAAAAATACCCAATGACTTGGCCTCCACCATCTTCTGTGGCAGCGAATTCCAAAGATTCATCACCCTCTGGTTAAAGAAATTCTTCCTCATCTCCATTTTAGAAGGTACGCCTCTGTTCTGAGACACAAGTTCAAGTGATTTTATTGTCGTGTGTCCCTGATAGGACAATGAAATTCTTGCTTTGCTTCAGCACAACAGAACATAGACGGCATTGACTACAGAACGGATCAGTGTGTCCATATACCATTATATAAATATATACACACATGAATAAATAAACTGATAACGTGCAAATAACAGATAGAGGGTTATTACTGTTCAGAGTTTTGTCCGAGCCGAGTTTAATAGCCTGATGGCTGTGGGGATGTAGCTATTCCTGAACCTGGACGTTGCAGTCTTCAGGCTCCTGTACCTTCTACCTGAAGGTAGCGGGGAGATGAGTGAGTGGCCAGGATGGTGTGGGTCCTTGATGATGCTGCCAGCCTTTTTGAGGCAGCGACTGCGATAGATCCCCTCGATGGACGGGAGGTCAGAGCCGATGATGGACTGGGCAGTGTTTACTATTTTTTGTAGTCTTTTCCTCTCCAGGGCGCTCGAGTTGCCGAACCGAGCCATGATGCAACCGGTCAGCAAGCTCTCTACTGTGCACCTGTAGAAGTTCGAGAGAGTCCTCCTCGACAGACCGACTCTCCGTAATCTTCTCAGGAAGTGGAGGCGCTGGTGAGCTTTCTTGATGATTGCATCTGTGTTCTCAGACCAGGGGAGATCTTCAGAGATGTGCACGCCCAGGAATTTGAAGCTCTTGACCCTTTCCACCATAGACCCGTTGATATAAGCGGGACTGTGGGTCCCCATCCTACTCCTACAACAGCTGGAAACATCCTTGCCACATCTAGAGCTTTCATTATTCAGGAGGTTCCCAATGAGATCCCCACCCTCACCCTTCAAAACCCCTACGCGTACAAGCCCCGAGCCACCAAACGCTCCTCAAAGCATTAATTAACCCAATCTTCGCCTACCCCCGGGATAATTCTCATAAATCTCCTCGGGACTCTCTTCAACACCAGCGCACAGCTCCTCATCGGGAAATATTCAATGTTTGTATCCTGAAAGCTCACTTTGAAAATTAGCACAAGAATGCAGTCTTTTAAAGCTTCAGGAGTGCGTTGCATTTGGTTCAGCAATCGACAAACTTTCTCATTACTCTGCTCAAGGAAGGAACCGCAGATGCTGGAAAATCGAAGGTGGACAAACGTGTTGGAGAAACTCAGCGGGCGAGGCAGCATCTGTGGAGCGAAGGAATTAGGCGACATTTCGGCCCGATACAGAATCGAGAGACGTATCTTTAGGAAGGAGATGAGGAGGAATTTCTTTAGTCAGAGGGCGGTGAATCTGTGGGATTCTTTGCCACAGACGGCTGTGGAGGCCACAAGTCAGTGGATATTTTTAAGGCAGAGTTAGATAGATAGATTCTTGATCAGTACGGGCGTCAGGGGTTGTGGGGAGAAGGCAGGAGAATGGGGTTCGGAGGGAGAGATAGATCAGCCATGATTGAATAGTTGACCATTTCAACCAGAGAGTTGTGAATCAGTGGAATTCTCTGCCACAACTGGCAGTGGAGGCCAATTCACTAGATCAGCCACGATTGAATGGCGGAGTAGACTTGATGGGCCGAATGGCCTAACTCTGCTCCTATCACTGATGGCCTTATGATTTTAACCCACCACCCCCTCAAAGTGACTAAATTAAACCTCAATGCTCCAGTCTCGGTAACAAACTCTGCACTCTCAGCCTGAAGAAGGCTTTCGGCCTAGTCCCTTCGCTCCATGGTTGCTGCCTCGCCCGCCGAGTTTCTCCAGCACTTTTTTGTCTACTCTCTCGTTACTCCTGCGGCTTTCAACCTTATAATTGCCGAGCTCTCCCCCAGTGCCAATTTACTTTGGAAAATTACGTAATAATATAAATGGAATTACGTTGCTAAATCAGTCTTCAAAGCCGATCTTTCAAAAGCTATGAGTCAATACCTCCGTATACAGCTGGGAGTCAGTGTTAGTTTGGTAATTATTTGAAACATGCTGTGGTTTTACAATACTAAAGGTGTGGACTATCAGGATATTGCAGTGTGTGTGACTAAACTGGTTCAGGGCCTGTCCTACCAGCATCCGACTCCATGCGATGAGCGCGGTCAAACTAGAAGCGGGGGCCGCGCGGAGGTCGGGTGAGTGGCGCAAAGTGAGGCGAACTTGGAGCGAAGTCTTAAAGGTAAGTTCGCCAGGACAGAGAGGGGCACAGAGGCACACACACAGATGGCCACGGAGAGCCACACAGAGAGAGGGTCACGGAGGCACCTACTGAGAGGGTCACGGAGGCACGATGTCGGGGCGGTGTGTAATGCGTCGAGGCGACTGCGAGCCGACAAGCCGTTGCCGCGCGGAATTTTTGAACAGTCAGTTTTTCGGAGCCCCGCGCGATGTCGGGACGAACTCCGCACAATTCCGGCGATCGAAGTGGGACCGGCCCCGCGACGCCGGACGGCTCAAGCGACCGCGTTAGGCCGCGCTCATCGCATGGAGTTGCATGCTGGTGGGACAGGCCCTTAACAATGGGAATATTGCTAAGTATTTCTCCCTAGTTTTCTCTTGCCGTTTAGAGATTGTCAATCTTTCCCTCATGGTTTCGTACTGTTTATTAGCGTCACGTACAGTGGAAAGGTTGTTTTGTTCGAAGCACATTCTTGCTATTGAGGGAGTGCAGCGTAGGTTCACCAGGTTAATTCCCGGGATGGCGGGGCAGTCATATGCTGAGAGAACAACCATATAACAATTACAGCACGGAAACAGGCCTTCTCGGCCCTTCCAGTCCGTGCCGACCATTTATTTTCCCCTAGTCCCATCTACCTGCACTCAGACCATACCCCTCCATTCCCTTCCCGTCCATATACCTATCCACTTTACTTTTAAATGTTAAAATCGATCCTGCCTCCACCACTTCTGCAGGAAGCTCATTCCACACAGCCACCACTCTCTGAGTAAAGAAGTTCCCCCTCATGTTACCCCTAAACTTCTGTCCCTTAATTCTCATGTCATGCCCTCTTGTTTGAATCTTCCCTACCCTCAATGGGAAAAGCTTATCCACGTCTATCCCTTTCATCATTTTAAAGACCTCAATCAAGTCCCCCCTTAACCTTCTGCGCTCCAAAGAATAAAGACCTAACTTGTTCAACCTTTCTCTGTAACTTAGTTGCTGGAATCCAGGCAACATTCTAGTAAATCTCCTCTGTACTCGCTCTATTTTGTTGATATCCTTCCTATAATTAGGCAACCAAAATTGTACACCATACTCCAGAATTGGTCTTACCAATGCCTTGTACAATTTTAACATTACTTCCCTACTCCTATATTCAATGCTCTGATTTATAAAGGCCAGCATACACAGAATGGAGCGGCTGGGCTTGTACACTCTGGAGTTTTGAAGGATGAGAGGATATCTTATTGAAACATATAAGATTAAGGGTTTGGACACGCTAGAGGTAGGAAACATGTTCCCGATGTTGGGGGGAGTCCAGAACCAGGGGCCACACACAGTTTAAGAATAAGGGGTCGGCCATTTAGAACGGAGACGGAAATGGTGACCGATTAGGAAAAGGGGAGATGCAGCGCGACCTGGGTGTCATGGTACACCAGTCATTGAAAGTAGGCATGCAGGTGCAGCAGGCAGTGAAGAAAGCGAATGGTATGTTAGCTTTCATAGCAAAAGGATTTAAGTATAGGAGCAGGGAGGTTCTACTTCAGTCGTATAGGGTCTTGGTGAGACCACACCTGGAGTATTGCTTACAGTTCTGGTCTCCAAATCTGAGGAAGGACATTATTGCCATAGAGGGAGTGCAGAGAAGATTCACCAGATTGATTCCTGGGATGTCAGGACTGTCTTATGAAGAAAGACTGGATAGACTCAGTTTATACTCTCTAGAATTTAGGAGATTGAGAGGGGATCTTATAGAAACTTACAAAATTCTTAAGGGGTTGGACGGGCTAGATGTAGGAAGATTGTTCCCAATGTTGGGGAGGTCCAGGACAATGGATCATAGTTTAAGAATAAGGGGGAAATCCTCTAGGACCGAGATGAGGACTTTTTTCACACAGAGAGTGGTGGGTCTCTGGAACTCTCTGCCACAGAGGGTAGTTGAGGCCAGTTCATTGGCTATATTTAGGAGGGAGTTAGATGTGGCCCTTGTGGCTAAGGGGATCAGAGGGTATGGAGACAAGGCAGGTACGGGATACTGAGTTGGATGATCAGCCATGATCATATTGAATGGCGGTGCAGGCTCGAAGGGCCGAATGGCCTACTCCTGCACCTAATTTCTATGTTTCTATGTTTTCTCACAGAGAGTTGCGAGTCTGTGGAGTTATCTGCCTCAGAGGCCGGTTCTGTGAATACTCTCATGAGAGAGCTAGATAGGGCTCTTAAAGATAGCGGCGTCAGGGGATATGGGGAGAAGGCAGGAAAGGGGTACTGATTGGGGATGAACAGCCATGATTACATTGAATGGCGGTGCAGGCTCGAAGGGCCGAATGGCCTCCTCCTGCACCTATTGTCTATTGCCATATCCCTCCAATCCCTGCATATCCACATGCCTATCCAAAGGTTATTTTAAATACTACGAACATATCTGCGGCATCCACCACCCCCGGCAGTGCATTCCAGGCACTCACAGCCCTCTGTGCTAAAATGAAATTGAACGACGGTGCAGGCTAGAAGGGCCGAATGGCCTACTCCTGCACCTATTGCCTATTGATTGATGCATGCTTCGTCTGCTGGGCTTTTCTCTCATTAGATATTTATGATGTTAGTCATTTAGACCTGCTCTGATCTCATCCCAACACGTCAACAACCGTTGTTAAACAAGGCGACCAGTTCTGCACACAGTACGGCAGAAGAGGTTTTTCGCTAGTGCTCGACGCAACCGAAGCGCGACTTCTCGACTTTGCGTTCTTCACCCCAAGCAGTGTCTTCTACGTTTCTACGAGAGCGGGAGAGAGGACGGAGGGACTTGTTTTGCTCGGGTCTGGTGGTGGAGCCAGCGGACCAAACGGCAGTCTGAGTCATCGTACATACACAAGCAAACAACGAGCCCTGCCTATGACCGATCCAGGGGCGGTTTCTATCGCGACTTTGGCGGGGGATTAAGAAAGAAAACCACCCAAAAAGCGCTGTAATGAAAAAGTGTTGTTTTTTGTTTTTTTTTTAATTCACATTAGTAGAAAGAAATACGAACATTGCAAATCTGTGAAACATGTGCATTAGTAGGAACATCCCCCCCCACCCAAAAAAAAAAAAAATTTATTTGTACACAGCAGATTAAACCACTTGAAAATAGAAAGGTAATCTCCTAAACAGACTATTATTCTGGAATCCGTTACCTTGTGTAGTGCAATCAGAAATGGAGACTGCAACCAGCAGCATTCTTTGGAGTAATTTCAGTGCAATCCAGAACATCCGTCTTATGATTTGTTTTCCAGGGGAAGAGAGATTTTACTTATTCATTGATAGCTCGTTGGAGCACCAGCGCTCCCTGCGCAAAGGCTTAAAAGCAATGAGAGTAGTCTATTAGGAATGTAATACATCTTTTCACTGCTACTGTAACAATACCTTCCCACATTTGATTAAACTCTCCCAGCCAGCGACATTGGCTTTCCAAGCTGTTGCCGTGTCATTAAATGGGAGCAAGTGTGTTTTGGCACAGACTGGTGAATGGTCGGAGATTCCCTCCATTCTAAGGGTACTAATGCCCCCGTCCCACTTGGGAAACCTGAACGGAAACCTCTGGAGACTTTGCGCCCCCACCCAAGGTTTCCGTGCGGTTCCCGGAGGTTTTTGTCAGTCTCCCTAATGGTCGAAAGTGGTTTCCATTTTTAAAAAATCGGTCATTTTTTCAGTCGAAACCGGTTGCGATGCTAGTTGAAGGTGGTTGCCGGAGGGACAAAAACCTCCGGGAACCTGACCAAAACCTCCGGGAACCTGACCAAAACCTCCGGGAACCTGACCAAAACCTCCGGGAACCCGACCAAAACCTCCGGGAACCTGACCAAAACCTCCGGGAACCTGACCAAAACCTCCGGGAACCGCACGGAAACCTTGGGTGGGGCGCAAAGTCTCCAGAGGTTTCCGTTCAGGTCCCCTATTAATGCCCCTGTCCCACTTGGGAAGCCTGAACGGAAAACTCTGGACACTTTGCGCCCCACCCAAGGTCTCCGTGCGGTTCCCGGAGTGGTTTTTGTCAGTCTCCCTAATGGTCGAAACTGACAAAAACCTCCGGGAACCGCACGGAAACCTTGGGTTTGGCACAAAGTCTCCAGAGGTTTCCGTTCAGGTTTCCTAAGTGGGACGGGGGCATTATTCTTTTTTTTTTTGCTGTTGACAGTGAAGGTTTACCAACAGTTAGAAGGAAGCGGGAAGTGGGGGGGGGGGGGGGGGGGTCTCAAAATGCTGGCGGTACGGAGTTGCCATAGAACGGAGACGAGGAAACACTTTTTCTCACAGAGAGTGGTGAGTGTGGAATTCTCTGCCTCAGAGGGCGGTGGAGGCCAGTTCTCTGGATGCTTTCAAGAGAGAGGGCTCATAAAAATAGCGGAGTCAGGGGTAATGGGGAGAAGGCAGGAACAGAGTACTGATTGGGGATGATCAGCCATGATCACAATGAATGGCGGTGCTGGTTCGAAGGGCCAAATGGCTGACTCCTGCACCGGTTGTCTATTGACATTTGCAAGTGGGATTGCAGCTGGGAATGCTGGACACGGATCCACCCAAACGTTAACACAAATCAGACCCAAAACCACGCACGCCCGCTCAACAAGATCACTTGCGACACTTTGGCAAAGGGAAGGTGGAAAAAAAAATTCACAAAAAAAAAAAAAATCAGGAATGTAACGAAGTGTTTGAGCTCGGACTAAAAGCCGTCTCTTCACGCACACCGAAGGCCAATCTCAACGTGCTTGCTGACAGCGCTGGCGCCAAGCTTCTGTTCCCCCTCGTCTCCCCCTGCACTCGTTGGCATTCAGGAGAAAAAAAATTAAAAAATTAAATGCATTAAAAATGCACCGAAACGTGAACTAAATCGTGATCAGTAGCAGCAAGGATAAGGCAAGTGCCAGTCTCTAATGGCCGTACAAATGTGAAAAAGACTTTCTCCAGAGGCCAACATGTATACATATATATATATATATATATGTGTGTGTGTGTGTGTATATATATGTGTGTGTGTGCATGTGTATATATATGTGTGTGTGCGTGTGTATGTGTGTGTGTATGTGTGTGTGCGCATATATATGTGTGTGTGTTTATATATGTGTGTGTGCGTGTGTATATATATATGTGTGTGCGTGTGTATATATATTGTGTGTATATATATGTGTGTGCGTGTATATATGTGTGTGTGTGTGTTTATATATGTGTGTGTGCGTGTGTGTATATATATGTGTGTGCGTGTGTATATGTGTGTGTGTATATATGTGTGCGTGTGCATATATATATGTGTGTGCGTGTGTATATATATATGTGTATGCGTGGGTATATATATGTGTGTGCGTATGTATATGTGTGTGTATATATGTGTGTGCGTGTATATATGTGTGTGTGTGCGTGTGTGTATATATATGTGTGTGCGTGTGTATATATATATGTGTATGCGTGGGTATATATATATGTGTGTGCGTATGTATATGTGTGTGTGCGCGTGTGTATATATGTGTGTGCGTGTGTATATATGTGTGCGTGTGTATATATGTGTGTGTGCATATATATGTGTGTGTATATATGTGTGTGTATGCATATATATGTGTGTGCGCGTGTGTATATATGTGTGTGCGTGTGTATATATATGTGTATGCGTGGGTATATATATATGTGTGCGTATGTATATATGTGTGTGTGTGCGCGTGTATATATATATGTGTGTGCGTGTGTATATATGTGTGTGTGCGTGTGTATATATGTGTGTGTGTATATATGTGTGTGTGTGTGTGCGTGTGTATATATATGTGTGTGTATATATGTGTGTGTGTATGCATATATATGTGTGTGTGCGTGTGTATATATGTGTGTGCGTGTGTATATATATGTGTGTGTATATATGTGTGTGTGTGCGTGTGTATATATATATATAAATATGTGTGTATATATGTGTGTGTGCGTATATATATAGATATGTGTGTGTGTATATATATACACACACACGCACATATATACATATATATAATTGCTTCAGTTTAAATCCCGTTATTTTTTTTTTAAAAGTGATTCTCACTCTCCCCCCCCCACCCAACTCTTCATTGCATCCACAAGGCAAAACTGCTCGCCCCGCAGTCAGAGCGAGCGTTCGGATGGACTTTGAGATCGCGTGGGAGGACTATCCCAAGTGCATCTCCACACATGAAACCAGTAGTCAGGACAGTGAGGAGATCCTTGCCTTGGCAGCAAGGGCTTGGGTTTCCCCCAGAAATGAAAAAGGACCAAACAGTGCAGGGAGCACTGCACTTGATAAATCATTGCGTATCTACAACTGCATTCATTCTCTTCTTAAATAATAGATCATATATTATACATACGGCAATTATTATTATTTTTTTAAACGATCCCTAGGCTCCAGGTACAATACTGGGTAATGGAGATCGTCAAATTGTGTGGCACCTGGCTTCAGAAACTCCTGGAGATACTGGCTTGCTGCCTCTTTGAAACACCAAGTGATTTTTGGTTGTTGGCACAATTTCTTGCTTTTGTTCCCCCCTCCCTCCCCCTCCCCACAGCTCGTCGGTCCTGGTTCGGAATTTATTTTCGTTTCCCGGTGGAGCGTCCGTTTCCAGTTGGCCACCTCAGCCCTGCTCCAACGTCTCCGAGACGGCCACAGTACTGTACGAGGCTGGGCCCTGCGACACCTGCCTTGTGAAGAACGAGGCGGCTCTCTTCGGTTTCACCCGCTTGATCTCTTTGCCTGGAAGATGGAGAATATATTCAAAAAGACACACATTTTACAGAGTACCTTTCAATAGACAATAGGCTGTCATATGCTGCGAGAATGGAGCGGCTGGGCTTGTACACTCTGGAGTTTAGAAGGATGAGAGGGGATCTTATTGAAACATATAAGATTGTTAAGGGGTTGGACAGGCTAGATGCAGGAAGATTGTTCCTGATGTTGGGGAATTCCAGAACAATAATAACAATAACAGCACGGAAACAGGCCATCTCGGCCCTTCAAGTCCGTGCCGAACAACTTTTTTCCCTTAGTACCACCTGCCTGCACTCATACCATAACCCTCCATACCCTTCTCATCCATATGCCTATCCAATTTAATATAACAATATAACAAGGGGTCACAGTTTAAGGATAAGGGGGAAGTCTTTTAGGACCGAGATGAGAAAAGCACTGATGAGATTGTACGTTATCCCCATGATCTCTGGTTTCCCCCCACGCTCCAAAGACATACAGGTTTGCAGGTTAATGCTTGGTGCAATTGTAAATTGGTGTTAGAGAGTTAAGCCCCCGTCCCACTTGCGTGTCCTTGGCACGCTAATTGCGCGAGGTCGTGGTCGCATCGAGGCGCAACGGTCCCGCGCATCTTCACGCTTCCGCACGTGCTATTGAGGGAGTGCAGCGTAGGTTCACCAGGTTAATTCCCGGGATGGCGGGACCGTCATATGCTGAGAGAACGGAGCGGCTGGGCTTGTACACTCTGGAGTTTAGAAGGATGAGAGGGGATCTCATTGAAACATATAAGATTAAGGGTTTGGACACGCTCGAGGCAGGAAACATGTTCCCGATGTTCGGGGAGTCCAGAACCAGGGGCCACACACACACAGTTCAAGAATAAGGAGTAAGCCATTTAGAACGGAGACGAGGAAACACTTTTTCTCACAGAGAGTTGTGAGTCTGTGGAATTCTCTGCCTCAGAGGCCGGTGGAAGCCGGTTCTCTGGATGCTTTCAAGAGAGAGCTAGAGTTAGGGCTCTTAAAGATAGCGGAGTCAGGGGATATGGGGAGAAGGCAGGAACGGGGTACTGATTGGGGATGATCAGCCATGATCACATTGAATGGCGGTGCTGGCTCGAAGGGCCGAATGGCCGACTCCTGCACCTATTGTCTTGTCCATTGTCACCTATACAGGTACACGTTCTCCAGAGATGCTGCCTGACCCGCTGAGTTACTCTAGCACTGCCCTTTTGTGTGTTAGTAAGCATCTGCTGTTTCTTGTGTCTACACGATACATAGAAAATAGGTGCAGGAGGAGGCCATTCGGCCCTTCGAGCCAGCACCGCCATTCATTGCGATCATGGCTGATCGTCCCCAATCAATAACCCGTGCCTGCCTTCTCCCCACATCCATTGATTCCGCTAGAGCTCTATCTAACTCTCTCTTAAATCCATCCAGTGATTTAGACTCCACCGCCCTCTGTGGCAGGGAATTCCACAAATTCACAACTCTCTGGGTGAAGGAGTTTTTTCTCGCCTCAGTCTTCAATGGCCTCCCCTTTATTCTAAGACTGAGGATAGATTTTTAGCTGGGGATTCAGCAAATGAGGCAGGGTTAAGGTTCCAGCACAGGAAATGAGTAACACTATCACTAAACGCCGGTGGAAGTGCAGAGCGTTCCACAGAGCATATCCTTTTCCACAGTTCGATCTCAGATCTCGAGCCAATGCAACGCAACAGGACACATCTTGGAGGTGGGATATGACCTGCAGGAGTGCTTTTGAACGAAATCAAGATGCTGCAAGGTTTCAGGAGAGGGCAATTGCCTCTCAACATCATGCAGCAATGGTGAATATCACCACGCAGAGGCAAGCAAGCTTGGTGCGAGTCGCAGGGATGCACAAACTAAAGCTCCTGTCCCGCCAGCATGGGATTGCATGCGTCCAGCGCGACCAAATGTGGCGGCCTCATAGATTACATTATTCAAAAACGAAATTAAATAGAATTTTTCCTAACATTTCTCCTATTTGTGATAAATGTCAGTACTCAGAAGCTAATGTAACGCATAGTTTTGTAACATGTACAAAACTTAGTTATTGGACTGAAATTTTTTAAATCATTTCTATAGTTCTTAAGATTAAATTGGAGGGTTACACAAAAAGCTGGAGAAACTCAGCGGGTGCAGCAGCATCGAAGGAGCGAAGGAGATAGGCGACGTTTCGGGTCGAGACCCTTCTTCAGATATTCTCCTATAATATTAGGAGTTTCAGATTCAAATCAAATATTTACAGTAAAGCCAAGAAATTTTCTTGATTACTGTTTAATAATTGGAAAAAAATTAATATTAAAATTCTGGAAGGGACCATTATCCCCCACAATTAAAATGTGGACAGTGGAAATGGTGGAGACGCTGCATTTGGAGAGAATCAGGTTTGTCCTAATGGACAGATACGAACTGTTTGAACAAATATGGTCTCCATTCCCTGACTATATGAAGGGGTAGCTGAGCTCAGCATTGTAACTCAATAAATACCCAGTGGTAGGATTAGACGAAAAGATCTAATATGAGATTTGTATACACGTCTCTATAGATATTGGTATGTGAAATTGTTCCATTCATTGTTAAGATGTAGACTTCAATTCTTTTTTTAAAGTATAATAATTGTTTGCTCGTATTATTATTATTTTTATTTATATTTTTTTATTGTTTTTTAATTTTATTTTTTAATTTTATTTTTTTTATATATAATCATAATCCATATTATTTAATCACACTCCTCTTTGATTAAACTCCTAATCTGCCACCTCTTTACTTCCTTAAAAAAAAATAGAAGCTTATATAAATCATTCCGGAATATTTGTATAACTTTTGAAACCAAGTTAAATGTGTATTTGAAAAACTGTTATATCATTGGCAATATGTATTGCTTTTAATAAAAATATTTAAACAAATGTGGCGGCCTCGCGGGGACGGTCCCAATTCGAACCGCGGAGGCGTATGGAGTTGTGCGGGGCTGGTTCACGACGTCATACTCACCAATCAGCTGGGCAGGAGGCGGGCCGACTGAATTTGGATGGCGCACGGCGGCAGGCGGTGACGTCATCGCGCAACGCCACGCTGGGCGGTGGCGTCATCGCGCAACGGCACGCCGGGCGGTGACGTCATCGCACAACGGCATGCCGGGCGGTGACGTCATCACGCAACGGTACGCCGGGCGGTGACGTCATCGCGCAATGCCACTCGCTAGGCGTACACCGCTGAGACGCTGCGTACGCCCTCAATGCGCCTGCGAGCCGACAGGCCGCTGGATTTTCGGACAGTGCAAGATTTTCTGGAGCCCCGAGCAATGTCGGTACCAGCCCCGCACAACTCCATACGCCTCCGCCGATCGAACTGGGACCGGTCCCACAAGGCCGCACGCCTCAAGCGACCACGTTTGGTCCCGCTAGACGCATGCAAACGCATGCTGGTGGGACAGGCCCTTAAATCACTGACATCCTGTCAGTGGGCAAGAGGACCTTGATTGAGAGCAATGCTTGAGATGTTAGTGATTAATGAGCGATTACTACAAAGACTATTGCACTCCCAATCTCATGAGTCATGGACAGGCCAGCACCTGTGGCCATTTCCTAAATGGGTTTTGCAATAGCGATGTGGGGCTGAAGTCACACTGGCTTCGATTAGCAAACATCTTTAGTGTTGAGGATTACACAAAAGCTGGAGAAACTCAGCGGGTGCAGCAGCATCTAAGGAGCGAAGGAGATAGGCGACGTTTCGGGTCGAGACCCTTCTTCAGACTGGTCAGGGATCAGGGAAACGAGAGATATAGACGGTGATGTGGAGAGATAAAGAACAATGAATGAAAGATATGCAAAAAAGTATCGATGATAAAGGAAACAGGCCATTGTAAGCTGTTTGTAGTGTGAAAATGAGACTTGGGTGGGGGGGAGATAGAGAGAGAAGGAATGCCAGGGCCCGGGGGCTGAGGGAGAGGTGGGAAGGGGAGGAGGCAGCCAGGGTTAACAGAATTGAGAAAATTCAATGTTTAAGCCCAGAGGATGCAGACTCCCCAAGCGGAATATGAGGTGCTGTTCCTCCAACTTGCGGTGTTGCTCACTCTGGCCGTGGAGGAGGCCCAGGACCGAGAGGTCGGATACGGAATGGGAGGGGGAGTTGAAGTGCTGAGCCACCGGGAGGTCGGGTTGGTTATTGCGGACCGAGCGGAGGTGTTCGGCGAAGCGATCGCCCAGCCTCCGCTTGGTCTCACCGATATAGATCAGCTGGCATCTGGAGCAACGGATGCAGTAGATGAGGTTGGAGGACTGTAGCCAGCTCCAGATTTTTTTAAATTAACAGATAGTTCAAGTTCAAATTTATTGTCACATGCACCAATTAGGGTGCAGTGATATTTGAGTTATTTGAAGGTAGACAAGAATGTTGGAGTAACTCAGCGGGTGAGGCGGCATCTATAGAGCGAAGGAACCGGTGACGTTTCGGGTCGAGACCCTTCTTCAGTCTGACAAAAATGCTGGAGAATCTCAGCGAGTGAGGGACAGAAGTTTAGGGGTAACACGAGGGGGAACTTCTTTACTCAGAGAGTGGTGGCTGTGTGGAATGATCTTCCTTCAGAAGTGGTGGAGGCAGGATCGATTTTAACATTTAAAAGTAAAGTGGATAGGTATATGGACGGGAAGGGAATGGAGGGGTATGGTCTGAGTGCAGGTAGATGGGACTAGGGGAAAATAAATGGTCGGCACGGACTGGAAGGGCCGAGAAGGCCTGTTTCCGTGCTGTAATTGTTATATGGTTATCTATGATCTATGGAGCTAAAGAATAGGTAACGTTTCGGGTCGAGACCCTTCTTCAGACTGAAGAAGGGTCTCGATCCGAAACGTCACCTATTCCTTCGCTCCATAGGCGCTGCCTCACCCGCTGAGTTTCTCCAGCATTTGTGTCTACAACAGACGTTAGGTGCAGGAGTAGGCCGTTTGGCCCTTCGAGCCAGCACCGCCATTCAATGTGATCATGGCTGATCATCCCCAATCAGTACCCCGTTCCTGTCTTCTCCCCATATCCCCCGACTCCACCACTTTTAAGAGCCCTAGCTAGCTCTATCTTGAAAGCATCCAGAGAACCGGCCTCCACCGCCCTCTGGGGCAGAGAATTTTTCGAATCTACCTTCGATTTTTCCAGCATCTGCAGTCCTTTCTTAAACATTTGAGTTATTTGAGATATGCCCCAGCCAAAGCAGTCTGATTTAAATTGTTGTCCCCGATCCATGAGTTCAGACTACGATCCAATTCCATTCTCCCACAGTCCTGGAATCCAGAGCTTTCACTGCACTTGGCTAATAATTGACTTTCAAATTATTATTTTACTCAGAATAGTGAATCATTACCCATTCTTCCCCGATTCGATTGTTTCTTATAGATTTATGCATACTATGGGGGTTAAATGCCCTTGAATGCTGGCAGATCGCTTGGTCTGTACAGCTTTATGAAGGGACTGGAACGGACGAGCGGCACCTCCTTGTGTCGGGAGACAGTATGGCAGAAACACGAGTGCACACTGCAAATCATGGGTTCTCAGTGTTAAAGAAGGAACTGCAGATGCTGGAGAATCGAGGGTTACACAAAAAGCTGGAGAAACTCAGCGGGTGCAGCAGCATCTAAGGAGCGAAGGAGATAGGCAACGTTTTGGGTCGAGACCCTTCTTCAGACGCTGAGGAGTCTGCATCCTCTGGGCTTAAACATTGAATTTTCTCAATTCTGTTAACCCTGGCTGCCTCCTCCCCTCCCCACCTCTCCCTCAGCCCTCGGGCCCTGACATTCCTTCTCCATCTCCCCCCCCCCCCACCCAAGTCGCACTAGCTTCTCATTTCCACACTACAAACAGCTTACAATGGCCTGTTTCCTTTATCATCAATACTTTTTTGCATATCTTTCATTCATTGTTCTTTATCTCTCCACATCACCGTCTATATCTCTCGTTTCCCTGATCCCTGACCAGTCTGAAGAAGGGTCTCGACCCGAAACGTCGCCTATCTCCTTCGCTCCTTAGATGCTGCTGCACCCGCTGAGTTTCTCCAGCTTCTTGTGTAACCCTGGGTTCTCAGTGTTCACCAAAGATCCCACAATGGGCAAGATAGACCACACAACCAAAAATACGTAATTGCCCGTTCCATTTCCGTAACCGGCTTCCGTCTCCGCACCAAAGATCCCGTCGCAGAGGAGCAAAGATAACGAGTGCGGAGACGGAAGCTGGTTACGGAAACATCCTCGTTATTTGGTAAAAATCTTCTCCTCAGTTTCAGAATTTTAATTTATTAACGCAAACTGTTCCCCCGCAACGTTGATTACACTGCGAGTCGGGTCGGGTCGGGTTACCAAAATGGCCGACGTAAAGGCTCCGTTGCGTACTAAACGTCAGCCCATTGCATTTCGCAGGGGTGGTCTATCTTGCTCCGCTATAGGATCTTTGGTGTTCAGGGGGAAACATCCCGAAGTCCGCAGTTGGAACACTGGAGCACCCCAGGTGTTCCCCCACGGGGAGGATATGGAGGTAAAACTGTACCACGCCAGAGACCCGGGTTCGATCCTGACTACGGGTGCTGTCCGCATGGAGTGTATGCATCCCCCCCCGTGACTGCGTGGGGGTGTGCTCCGGTTGCCTCCCACATTGCAACGTTGCACAGATGTGCAGCTTAACCGGCTTTGGTAAAATAGCAAATTGTCCCTATTGTGTATGGGGTGATCGCTGGTCGGCGCGGACTCGATGGGCCGAAGGGCCCGTTTCCATGCTGTCGTGCTAAAGTAGAGCCTAAAGAAAGAAACTCTGCAAGGAAGAGTCTACTAGGGTGGAGAAACTCAGCGGGTGCGGCAGCATCTACGGAGCGAAGGAAATGGGCAACGTTTGGGGCCAAAACCCTTCCTCAGACTACTAGGGCTTTGGAAAGAAAATTGGATGCACACAAGGACAAGTAGTATCCAGGATTAAGGAATATAATAGCATGCTCCACAAGGATCTGCCATGGACTTAGTTTCTAGTTACATAGAAACATAGAAATTAGGTGCAGGAGTAGGCCATTCGGCCCTTCGAGCCTGCACCGCCATTCAATATGATCATGGCTGATCATCCAACTCAGTATCCCGTACCTGCCTTCTCTCCATACCCTCTGATCCCCTTAGCCACAAGGGCCACATCGAACTCCCTCTTAAATATAGCCAATGAACTGGCCTCAACTACCCTCTGTGGCAGAGAGTTCCAGAGACCCACCACTCTCTGTGTGGAAAAAGTCCTTCTCATCTCGGTCCTAAAGGATTTCCCCCTTATCCTTAAGCTGTGACCCCTTGTCCTGGACCTCCACAACATCGGGAACAATCTTCCTGCATCTAGCCTGTCCAACCCCTTAAGAATTTTGTAAGTGTCTATAAGATCCCCTCTCAATCTCCTAAATTCTAGAGAGTATAAACCGAGTCTATGCAGTCTTTGTTCGTAAGACAGTCCTGACATCCCAGGAATCAGTCTGGTGAACCTTCTCTGCACTCCCTCTATGGCAATAATGTCCTTCCTCAGATTTGGAGACCAGAACTGTACGCAATAGTTCAGAGATACATCGCGGAAACAGGCCCTTCGGCCCACAGAGTCTGTGCTGACCAGCGATCCCCGCACATTCACACTATCCTACACACACTAGGGACAATTTGCAGGTATGTTACAAAACTTACCTTGAGCAGCGCTGCAGTTCTGCCGCTCCCCAGGTGCGCGACTTTGGCGCCTTTCAGAGGGGGGCGGGCTTAAAGTGCCGTTTTCCCACAGGCAGGGAAAATCGATCCATGTCGGGCGATTTCGTTTCGGAAGAAAAATCGCTCCGACATTTCATTCATGAAGGTATTTTTAAATTACGCTAGATTATTTGTTAACTAGAGTAATTTAAAAATCACCTTCAAAAGCCGTGAGCGCTGACAACGGGAAGGATTTTGCATAGGGGAGAAAAAAAGGTAGTTTATTTTTATATTAAAAGTTGGTTTTTCAGGAGGCTTTAATAATATTTTCATGTTGCGAAATGGGGTCCAAAAAAATGAACAAACAGTATTTATCCTCCGGACATCACCGCTAACCGCAACGTTCCAATCCACCGCATTCCACTAAAACCCACTCGCTAGTTGATTTAAATGGCCATTAATGTACAGGCATTAAACACTAAATTCCTTTCATTTGGCCCAGAAATTGATGAAAATGAGATTTTAAAATTATGTTATATTGTGGATTATTGTGTGAATGTTATTTGGACACTTAGGCAATTAAAAAAAAGTTTATCTTTTCTTAAGAAATGGATAGATGTTTAGATCTACTCATTGAATTTTGTAATTAGCTACAATTAGATAACTAACTAATTATATGCTTTAATTTCAGGTCATCCAAGTAAGATTGTTTCATATTTGTTTCAGAATGCTTCAATCTATAATAACTGAACATTTCATTTAGTTCTCTTAATTTTTAAGAAAGTTATGGGCTTTTAACTGTTCTAGATCACAGCTTTTGAGTTAAGTCAATTGAAAGGCAATGGGGAACAAGGTACTAATTTCCGAGTATGAAAATGGCCATAACTTTCTTAATACTGAAGATATGAAAGTGAATTAGGTGTCAAATTAAACTTCCTTTTATGCTTTATCTGATGGGATAAGTTGCAGACTTGATTTTTAAAATCTCAAAATTTTGTAACATTGCTAATACCTGCACGTCTAATGGAGCGCGAGAGGAAACTGAAGATCCCGGAGAAAACCCACAAGGGTGACGGGGGGAACGTACAAACTCTGCACAGTAATCGGGATCGAACGGGGGTCTCCCGCGCTGCAAGGCAGCAACTCTGCCGCCGTGCCGACTTAATGGCCCAACGAGCCCCTCTTCCACATTGCAACAATTCAGCGATTCACAGGGGGTGGAAGATTGCAACCTTCACGTGGTCCGCCCAGTTTCGACTAATGCAATCAGCTCGACACAGTGCACAAACAGGAGCAAGTTGTCCCACAATTTCAGGATGTGAATGCCACACGAAAGAAGTGGTGATTCACACTGTACCAATGCCGCCTGATCAAGATGAATCGAAGACTACCACTCAACACACGGATGACAAATCTTGTCGGCCACCTACCCTCCTCCACATAGTCAATGGTCAAGAGCTGGTGGATCTGGTTGCACACCACGCTGTTCTGCCGCTTCAGTTTGCCGCGTTTCTCCTTCGGCTGCGGCGGTTTGGCCACAACGGCGTCCTGCGCTGGCGGCGGCGGCGTCGTCGTCTCCGAGGCGCCATTGAAGTCGATGCAGTACTCGATCATCCCGCTCATCAGCTCAGCCTGTGCACACAAACGCTGGCATTAGCCCCAATCCGCCTCAGAATCGGAAGTGCCGTCGCCCGATGGTCAAACGACCGAGCAAAGAACATATCGGAGCGGAGATCGAGAGACCGTGAGTTCAAATCCCACCATTGCAGTTGGCCGGTGGCACTAGCACCTCACTTAGTGTTTACGATTCATCCCCTGAATCAATCCCCTGTTTACGATTCATCCCCTGTGGAATCAATGCTAAAGGTGTCATTATGACTTGGTGCATGGAGAGGTGTACAACTATGAAGGCCCTGTCCCACTGTACGAGTTCATTCAAGAGCTCTCCCGAGTTTAAAAAACAAATACAAACTCGTGGTAAGCACGTAGAATGAACGTAGAGGGTACGTCGGAGCTCGGGGACGTCTCTTAGCGGCTCGTAACGCCAACGGCAGGTACTCGGGAAGACTCACTAACGGCAGGTAAGCACGGGAAGACTCGTGAAAATTTTTCAACATGTTGAAAAATGTCCATGAGAGCCCCGAGCACCGACGTACCGTAAATCTCCGAGTTCGAATCCGGGCAAACTCGGGGAGAACTCTTGAATGAACTCGTACCGTGGGACAGGGGTTTAAGATTCACCCCCAGAATCAGAGTGTTTGTGGAATCAATGCTAAAGGTGTCACGATGGATCGGTGCATGGAGGGGTGTACTACCATTAGAACCCTGACTTGTACCCACTGCTGAGGGAGAAAGCTGGTACAAATCTAGCAACAAATCGCCCACGGCTCAGTATGGACGTAATCTTTGGCCAAACGGAGCTGCCACAGTGTTAACGTGGTTCGGAGACTTGGATTGCTTTCTCTGGTCGCCTGAAGCTGCGGGAAGATCTGATAATCATATTAACTGACGAGACACATAGATAGGGAAGTCAGCCATATTCTTTTTCACAGGATGGAAAAAAAATCAAATACTTGAGGGCGTAACTTTAAGGTTAGAGGGGCAAAGGTTAAAGATAATAATTAGGTTTAAGGCTAGAGGGGCAAAGGTTAAAGATAAGGTTAAAGACTTAAAGGTTAAGTGTCGGGCAAGATTTCATTTTAGCACAGAGGGTTGTGAGTGCCTGGAATGCACTGCCGAGGGTGGTGGATGCCGCAGATATGTTCGTAGTATTTAAAATAACCTTTGGATAGGCATGTGGATATGCAGGGATTGGAGGGATATGGCAATAGACAATAGGTGCAGGAGGAGGCCATTCGGCCCTTCGAGGCAGCACCGCCATTCAATGTGATCATGGCTGATCATCCCCAATCAGTACCCCGTTCCTGCCTTCTCCCCATATCCCCTGACTCCACTAGCTTTAAGAGCCCTGTCTAGCTCTCTTGAAAGTATCCAGAGAACCCGCCTCCACCGCTCTCTGAGGCAGAGAATTCCACATTCAATCTGATCATCCCCAATCAGTACCCCGTTCCTGTCTTCTCCCCATATCCCCTGACTCCGCTATCTTTAAGAGCCCTATCTAGCTCTCTCTTGAAAGTATCCGGAGAACCGGCCTCCACCACCTTCCGAGGCAGTGAATTCCACAGACTCACAACTCTCTGTGAGAAAAAGTGTTTCCTCATCTCCGTTCTAAATGGCTTACCCCATTATTCATAAACTGTGTGTGGCCCCTGGTACTGGACTCCCCCAACATCGGGAACATGTTTCCTGCCTCTAGCGTGTCCAAACCCTTAATAATCTTATATGTTTCAATGAGATCCCCTCTCATCCTTCCAAACTCCAGTTATGGGTTATATGCTGGTAGATAAGTGAGGGTCATGTTTGTCACAGACATTGTGGGCTGAAGGAGCTGTTCTTGTGCTATACTGAACCATGTTCTAGGTCAAGTGGCCTCCTGCTAGGTAAAGACAGTGCTGGCTCCACTTGTCGACAGTTCGGCCTGGATTCTTTTTTAATAATATTTTTATTAGGAGCATATGCATATCATAATCAAAACATATTTTGTTTATCAATTACATATTGCTAATAGTTGGGATCCCAGCTATCATAGAAACATAGAAAATAGGTGCAGGAGGCGGCCATTCGGCCCTTCGAGCCTGCACCGGCATTCATTGTGATCATGGCTGATCGTCCCCTATCAATAACCCGTGCCTGCCTTCTCCCCATATCCCTTGACTCCACTAGCCCCTAGAGCTCTATCCAACTCTCTCTTAAAATCCATCCAGTGATTTGGCCTCCACTGTCCTCTGTGGCAGGGAATTCCACAAATTCACAACTCTCTGGGTGAAAAAGTTTTTTCTCGGCTCAGTCTTAAATGACCTCCCCTTTATTCTAAGACTGTGGCCCCTGGTTCTGGACTCGCCCAACACTGGGAACATTTTTCCTGCATCTAGCCTGTCCAACCCCTTAACATTCTTATATGTTTCAATGAGATCCCCCTCATCCTTCTAAACTCCAGAGTGTACAAGCCCAGCCGCTCCATCCCCTCAGCATATGACGGTCCCGCCATCCCGGGAATTAACCCTTTGTGGGACCGTTGCGCCTCGATGCGACCACGAGGTCGCGCAATTAGCGTGCCAAGGACACGCAAGTGGGACGGGGGCTTAACACTCCAACACCGATTTACAATTGCACCAAGCATTAAACTGCAAACCTGTACGTCTTTGGAGCGTGCGAGGGAACCAGAGCTCACGGGGAGCACGCACAATCTCCGTACAGACAGCACCCGTGGTCAGGACGAACACGGGTCCCTAGCGCCACAAGGCAGCAACCCGACCGCTGCGCCACCGTGCCATACACTCTCGTGCCTTTCAGTTCAAGGGCAATAGACGCTCCCTTTCCGAGGATACATCCACACCCAGCTGCACCGAGAGAAGGAGCACATGGCCCCACTGGCTCTCCAGAAGCCTCCCACCATCATTGAGCACCACAGGAAGACAAAAATGCTGGAGAAACTCAGCGGGTGCGGCAGCATATATGGAGCGAAGGAAATAGGCAACATTTCGGGCCGAAACCCTGAAGGAAATAGTAACATTTTGGGCCGAAACCCTTCAGGTATTCACCTATTTCCTTCACTCCATAGATGCTGCTGCACCCTCTGATTTTCCAGCATCTGCCGTTCCTTCTAGAAACATAGAAATTAGGTGCAGGAGTAGGCCATTCGGCCCTTCGAGCCTGCACCGCCATTCAATATGATCATGGCTGATCATCCAACTCAGTATCCCGTACCTGCCTTCTCTCCATACCCTCTGATCCCCTTAGCCACGAGGGACACATCTAACTCCGTCTTAAATATAGCCAATAAACTGGCCTCAACTACCTTCTGCGGCAGAGAATTCCACAGATTCACCACTCTGTGTGAAAAAAAGTCCTTCTCATCTCGGTCCTAAAGGATTTCCCCCTTATCCTTAAGCTGTGACCCCTTGTCCTGGACCTCCCCAACATCGGGAACAAGCTTCCTGCATCTAGCATGTCCAACTCCTTAAGAATTTTGTACGTTTCAGGACAAGGGGTCACAGCTTCAGGATGAGGGGTAAATCCTTTAGGACCGAGGTGAGAAGGACTTTTTTCACACAGAGAGTGGTGGGTCTCTGGAACACTCTGCCACAGAGGGTAGTTGAGGCCAGTTCATTGGCTATATTTAAGAGGGAGTTAGATGTGGCCCTTGTGGTAAGGGGATCAGAGGGTATGGAGAGAAGGCAGGTACGTGATACTGAGTTGGATGATCAGCCATGATCATATTGAATGACGGTCCAGGCTCGAAGGGCCGAATGGCCTACTTCTGCGCCTAATTTCTATGTTTCTATAAGATCCCCTCTCAATCTCCTAAATTCTAGAGGGTATAAACGGAGTCTATCCGGTCGTTCTTCACAAGACAGTCCTGACATCCCAGGAATCAGTCTGGTGAACCTTCCCCGCACTCCCTCTATGGCAATAGTGTCCTTCCTCAGATTTGGAGACCAGAACTGCACGCAATACTCCAGGCCTGAAAAACATCGAGCACCACCGAGCAGGCTGGGAGCACATCGCAGACAAGTGTGGCAGTGTTTTAATAGAATTTGAATCCTGTAAATATTCTGTTGGAAATGTTCATATCGTAAATATGTAAATACACTTTTTTTTTGGAAAAAGGGCAATAAACGCCGGTCTTGTCAATAGCCCTGAATGAACAAAGCAAAAAGACCATAGCTCTAGTTGCCTGCACTGTGCAATGCCCAAGCAATGAATGGTGGCGGACTGCTGGACCGTGGGTGCTCACGGCCCAACCAGCTTGGCGCAAGATCTCGCGCCAGGGAGAATCTTCACCTCGCAATCCACACCCAAGTATTTTTTCCCCCACCTCGTTCTTCATCCAGTCTGAGGTTGTGCCCCCTTATTTTATCCACACCGATGGCAGCACCAGCTAGTAGCCAAACCCGGGTGATCGATGAACACCTACGCTCTGTAGGAGTCTGCCTTGGCCGGTGCGACCTCCAGCTTGCCAAACATCTTAACTCCCCTTCCCATTCCCACACTGCCCTTTCTGTTCTGGGCCTCCTCCGCTATCAGAGGGAGGTCACACAAAAAATTGGAGGAACAGCACCTCATATTTTGGTTGGGCAGCTTACAACCCCAGCGGTATGAAGTCTGTAAATTCTGTCATTTCTGTAATTCTATAGTGATTTCTCTAACTTCGAGTAAACTCTGCGGCCTCTCTCTCTCTGCGTCCCTCCCCCACCCTAGTCCTCGTGCTAGTTTCACTCCTCGTACCCCTTCATTATCACCTCTTCCACAGCTGACAGAACATTGTGGGCTCCACCTCCCCCCCCCCCCCCCCCCGAGTCATCGGCGCCGGCTCCGATACGTTCTGTACCTTTTCATACCTCTCGTTTCCCTCTCCCACGGCTCGGCCTCGGCCCGGAACGTCGCCCGTTCCATTTCGCCGGAGATGCTGCCTGACCCGCTGAGTTCCGCCAGCATTTTCTGTCTATCCAAGGTTATCCTAGCCCGGGGTGGGGGACCTTTCCATGTTGGGATGCCGCATTGTATGCAGTGTTGTTACTTGTGGGCGGAGCACCAAGGCAAATTCCTTGTATGTGAATACTTGGCCAATAAACTTACTTACTTAAGTTAGCTGTAATCTAATGGCGGCATCCAAGATACTCCAATGAGATATAGTTTTTGTTAAAATAGCCCTCCTGACTTAGTCTGTAGAAGGGTCTGAGACCAGTTGGAAGAAGGGTCTCGACCCGAAACGTTGCCTATTTTCTTCGCTCCACAGATGCTGCCTCACCCGCTGAGTTTCTCCAGCATTTTTGTCTACCTCAGATTTTCCAGCATCCGCAGTTCCTTCTTAAAACGTTAAACCTCATGACTTACTAATGTTTTAACTGTGGCCGCCAGTCGGGGAGGATAATTTTAGAAACATAGACAATAGGTGCAGGAGTAGAGGCCATTCAGCCCTTCGAGCCTGCACCGCCATTCAATATGATCATGGCTGATCACCCAACTCAGTATCCCGTACCTGCCTTCTCTCCATACCCCCTGATCCCTTTAGCCACAAGGGCCACATCTAACTCCCTCTTAAATATTTGATTTTATTATTTGTCATTCGAACCTCAGAGAGGCTCGAACGAAACTCCGTTTCTACATGCCATACACAAATCATAAATAAGATACACAGACAATTCAATTCACACAAACATCCATCACAGTGAATCTCCTCCTCACTGTGATGGAAGGCAAAGTCTTCTCTCTCCCCCGCACCATCTCTCCCCCGAGGTCGAAGCTGCAGGCGGGCGGTGTTAAGTCCCACGGCCTTTGAGGTAGCGCCGGGCGATGTACGGCCGCGCTCTAGGCCCAAAGGTCACAGTTGGAGCCCCCGGCGGGCGCTGGAATGTCCCACAGCCATTAAAGCCGCGCGGGGCGATGTATGGCCCCGCTCTAGGTTGCTCCAATCCCGCGACACGGGCTGGAGAAGCTGTGTTGCGGGAGCTCCGGAGAGTGGTCTCTCACCCGGACCCGCGAGCTCCCGATAGTCCACTGGTCTGCAGCTGCAGCTGGAGCTGGAGCTCCGGGGTCGAGCCGCAACGGCGAGCCACCACCGCTCCCCACGCTCCGAGGCCAGCCAGCCCCATGACGGTGAAGCCGCAGCTCCGTGACTGGAGCCCCCAGGACGTCCCGGTCGGAGGCCGCTCCATGGTGCTCGGCCCCACAACAACGGAGACCCGACAGGAAAAAAGTCGGGTCTCCCGTGCAGGGAAGAGATTTAAAAGTTTCCCCCTCTTCCCCCCACCCCCCCCCCCCACCCCCCACAGTTACAAACAATACAAAAAAACACGAACAACTACATTTAACTAGACAAAAAATTAAAAAAAAGACAGACAGGCTGTAGGGGCCGCTGCAACGAAATATAGTCAACGAACTGGCCTCAACTACCTTCTGTGGTAGAGAATTCCACAGATTCACCACTCTCTGTGCCGCCATTAGATTACAGTTAACTGAAGTAAGAAAGTCAATTTTGTTGAATCTTTTTTTACTCTTTGGTATTTTAAATATGTTCATTTTAAGATTAAAATTAAAAATAATAGGATGAAAAAAAACCATTAATAAAAATCAAAGGATTTGTTCTACAAAATTTGGATTTGTGCAAAAGGCTGCACTTAATGGCCTTGAAGGCCACAGGTTCCTAGCCAGTTTGGCACTCATATCGTTTTTGGCCCGAAACTTTGCCACAGGTGGACAAAAAATGCTGGAGACACTCAGCGGGTGCGGCAGCATCTATGGAGCGAAGGAAATAGGCAACGTTTCGGCAAGAAGGAACTGCAGGTGCTGGAAAATCGAAGGTGGACAAAATGCTGGAGACACTCAACGGGTGCGGCAGCATCTATGGAGCGAAGGAAATAGGCAACGTTTCGTGCCGAAACGTTGCCTATTTCCTTCGCTCCATAGATGCTGCTGCACCCGCTGAGTGTCTCCAGCACTTTTGTCCACCTTCGATTTTCCAGCATCTGCAGTTCCTTCTTAAAGACTTTGGCACTCGCATCACTTGCCATAACTCCAACCCCAAGCGCTTGATAATTGCAGCCAATTATAGACTATTTTCTGGTCTGTCTAGGTCGTTAAACAACGTGGGAAGAAAAACCTGAAACTTTACCCTCAGAAGACCACATATTTTTAAGATGATTACTGGCTTAATTTTCCCAGTTAGCTTGTGAAAGTAGTCACCGGCAATTATTCTCTGACAGGCCCATTATTCTCTCACAGCCGTTCCCTCAAGCAAAAGCCTTCAGTTCTTTTGAAGAACTAAACCAACACAAAAGGCTGGGAACTCAAAATGGAGACAAACCTGCGGCAGGTCCACGGCGATGGCATAATACTTGTTAACAAAAGGAGCTGCATGAATAGTGAATGACTGTATGGAATATTCATTGCATTTCCTTCAAATGCTCATGTTTCTCCCAGGAGCTGTCTGGTTCAAATAGCTTGGACATTGCATTGACTGTGGCTCTCGACTCCCCTCCCAAACATCGGGAACATGTTTCCTGCCTCTAGCGTGTCCAAACCCTTAATAATCTCATATGTTTCAATAAGATCCACTGTCATCCTTCTAAAACTCCAGTTATGGGCTATGTGCTGGTAGATAAGTGATGGTCACGTTTGTCACAGACATTGTGGAATTCCACAGACTCACCACTCTCTGTGAGAAAAAGTGTTTCCTCGTCTCCGTTCTAAATGGCTTACGCCTTATTCTTAAACTGTGTGTGTGGCCCCTGGTTCTGGACTCCCCCAACATCGGGAACATGTTTCCTGCCTCTAGTGTGTCCAAACCCTTAATAATCTCATATGTTTCAATAAGATCCCCTCTCATCCTTCTAAACTCCAGAGTGTACAATCCCAGCCGCTCCATTCTCTCAGCATATGACAGTCCTGCCATTCCGGGAATTAACCTTGTGAACCTACGCTGCGCTCCTTCAATAGCAAGAACGTCCTTCCTCAAATTAGGGGACCAAAACTGCACACAATACTCCAGGTGTGGTCTCACTAGGGCTCTGTACAACTGCAGAAGGACGTCTTTGCTCCTATATTCGATTCCTCTTGCTATAAAGGCCAACAAGCTTCACTGCCTGCTGTACCTGCGTGCTTCCTTTATGGCTGCTAACTCAACCTGAAGAAGTGGAGCTTCTCGAACTCCGACAAGTCAAAGTCAAGTCAAAGTCAAAAGAGTTTATTGTCATGTGTCCCTGACAGGACAATGGAAATCTTTCTTTGCATAGCACAACAGAACATAGAAGGCATTGACTACAATTCTATACATAAATACACCCATGAATTATTAAATTGATAAAGTGCAAATAACAGATGGAGGGATATTAATGTTCAGAGTTCCGAGCCAGGTTTAATAGCCTGATGGCTGTGGGGACAATTGTGGCGAGGTATAGACAACGGCCCGCCGACTGACTTGCGGCGGAGAAGCACGCACTGCGGACGATCTCCGCAGAGGCAGATGTGGCGCTGGCTGTGGCAAAGCGATGGCAGAACGCCGTCTGACACACGAACGAACTTTGCCCACATGCTTCATCCAAGGGCAAACGCAAAAGCTCCATGCCACTGGCTACCCAATTGTTCTTAAATGGTCAGTGAAGACAGACTATTCACAACCTACCCCAACTACCGTCTAAGTCCAGGAGTCACCATCAGTGGATCCACATGCTCCATATCGCGACATATTTGAAAGCCCTGTCCCACGGTACGAGTTCAATCCAAGAGCTCTCCCGAGTTTAAAAAAAAATCAAACTCGTGGTAAGCACGGAGAATGAACGTAGCGGGTACGTCGGAGCTCGGGGACGTCTCTTAGCGGCTCGTAACGCTAACGGCAGGTACTCGGGAAGACTCGCTAACGGCTGGCAAGCACGGGAAGACTCGTGAAGATTTTTCAACGCACGTGAAGATTCTTCAACACGCGTTGTAAAATGTCCACGAGAGCCCCGAGTACCGGCGAGCGGCCATTACCGTAAATCTCCGAGTTCGAATCGGGGCAAACTCGGGAGAGCTCTTGGAAGGAACTCGCACCGTGGGACAGGGCTATGAGTGCCTATCTAAAACCCTCGTGAACACCACTACTGTATATACTTTCACCAACAACCCTGGCAGCACGTTGCAGGCACCAATTCCGTATGTGTTCAAAAAAAAAAAAAAAAAACACCCCACGCAACTCCCTTCAACTTTCCTCATCGAACCTCTGCTATTTGACACGTCCACCCTGGTGAAAAGGTTCGGTCCACAAATTAGACCAGTCGGTATGTAAAATCCAGGCAGTGGGCAGATGCTATAGACCTCAATCAATCAGTCAGTTTTATTCATCACATTGCACACAAAGTGCAAGTGAAATGAATTTGCCAGCAGCGGGACAATGATAAAGAACACACAAACACACACTATAAATTGAACACAAACAAACATCCACCACAGCATTCATCACTGTGGTGGAAGGAAGGCAAACATTTTGGCCAGTCCTCCGCCATTTCCCCCCTTGGTCGGGACCTCAACCCTCCGCATCCGTCGCTGCGGGCGTCCAGATGTACAGACAAAGTAAAAAGTCCAGGTAAACCCAGAACCGGTGCCTCCCCGCCGGAGACCGCGGCTTCAGGTTGGTGTAGGCCGCAGGCCGGCGGTCGAAGATCTAAAGTTCCCGCCGCGCGGCAGCCAGAAGCGCCGCAGACCACAGGTGCCGGCGGTCAGAGCTCTCCTCCAGGGGTCCCCGACAAGGGACCCCGCACCCGATGGTAAGTCCACGCCGGGCCCGCGGTAGAAGATGGCCGCGGGCCGGCGGTGGAAGCTTCTTCTTCTCCCAGGTCCCCAACGGGGGATCCCGGGCTGCGGACTCCGCGCCAGCTGGGGCTCTGCAGACCGCGGCTACAGGCTGCGAAACGGAGCGCTCCCCTCCGGCGAGGGCTCACCTGCTCCATGCCGAGAGTCCGCGCGTCTCCGGGAAAGGCCGCTCGATCCTCGTTGTTAGGCCACGGGGGAGGCGACCTGGAAAAAGTCGCCTCTCCATGAAGGGGGCGACCGAAACGGTTTCCCCCTCACCCCCCCCCCCCCCCCCAACACAAAGAAACATTAAAAACACACTTTAAAAATTTAAAAAAGTTGAAATGACTAACATAATGCTGACAGGGCTGCCGGCTTGCAGCGCCCCCACCGACCTGCACGGGAAGGTAGACACTCCCGCCCCCACGAGTCTCGGGCAGATGGGGCTCGTCAGTTTGGGAAGGCAGTCCATCTAGGAGAGGGAAAGCCCTCTGATTTAAAACCTCCACTGCCTTGTGGCCGTATGCAGTCATGGAAAAGGCTCCTGGAGTAAACCTCAAGAAAATCCCGAATCGGAGCCCCTAAGGCAGTTCTTCGTTGTCTACAACCTCGTTCTGGCAGCTCCTGCGACGCCGCTGGTGCCAAACTGTAACGGCCCTGCTGATCCTTTGGATCGATCAGCAACGTGGAGAGGGGGGGGATTGTGCTGCCTGTCCTCCATACAACATCGCCCAGGCTTGCATCCGACCAGGATGCATCACCCATGGTCAGTCATCACCGAGAGGGGCCTACTCGTATGTAAAAATATACCACAAGACCCACAGTCATCAGAATGTTTCCTTCACCAAAAGAAATGTAAACAGTGACAATCTTATTACTTACACACTGGCTGTGCATCAATGATAATGCAGAATACTTTGAGCGCAGAATAACGGGCCTGTCCTACTTACGCGATGTTTTTTCAGCGACTTGCCGGCGCCCGTCATAGTCAGAGCAGGTTGCCGAAAGTTTCCAACATGTTGAAAATCCAGCGGCGACCAGAAAAAGGTACGGCTCTTTGGGCGACTACTCGCGATCAGGAGAAGCCTGTGTGATCGTGGGTCATCGCCCAAAGTGTCGCACTTTTTTCCGACCTGCTGCGATTATGACGGCTGTGCCGGCAAGTTGCCGGAAAAAAAAATTCCCGTAAGTGGGACAGGCCCTTAAACATTTGGACCCAAGGCTCACTGTTTAAGTGAAAACTTAAATTTCCATCGAGGGGATCTATCGCAGTCGCTGCCTCAAAAAGGCCGGCAGCATCATCAAGGACCCACACCATCCTGGCCACACACTCATCTCCCCGCTGCCTTCAGGTAGAAGGTACAGGAGCCTGAAGACTGCAATGTCCAGGTTCAGGAATAGCTACTTCCCCACAGCCATCCAGCTATTAAACTCAACTCAAACAAAACTCTGAACATTAATAGCCCATTATCAGTTTATTTGCACTTTATCTGTATGATTTATTCACGTGTGTATATATTTATGCAATGGTATGTGAAAAGGAGGACTCTCTCGAACTTCTACAGGTGCACAGTAGAGAGCTTGCTGACCGGTTGCATCGTGGCTTGGTTCGGCAACTTGAGCGCCCTGGAGCGGAAAAGACTACAAAAAGTAGTAAACACTGCATTTCGTTGTCTCTGTACTGTACACTGACAATGACAATTAAAAATTGAATCTGAATCTGAATCTAAACACTGCCCAGTCCATCATCGGCTTTGACCTTCCTTCCATCGAGGGGATTTATCGCAGTCGCTGCCTCAAAAAGGCCGGCAGCATCATCAAGGACCCACACCACCCTGGCCACACACTCATCTCCCCGCTACCTTCAGGAGCCTGAAGACTGCAACGTCCAGGTTCAGGAATAGCTCCTTCCCCACAGCCATCAGGCTATTAAACCTGGCTCGGGCAAAACTCTGAACATTAATAGTCCATTATCTGTCATTTGCACTTTATCAGTGTATTTATTCATGTGTGTATATATTTATACAATGGTATATGGACACACTGATCTGTTCTGTAGTCATGCCTACTACGTTCTGTGTGCTGAAGCAAAGCAAGAATTTCATTGTCCTATCTGGGAGACACGACAATAAACCCTCTTGAATCTTGAACCAATAAGACACCAGAAAAAGATTACTCATCGTTCACAAACACTACAACACACATTTTGAATGAGAATCTCACGGTACCTGTTTAGAATATATCTTCAGAAGCTTGTTCACAACAGCTCCCCCCTCCTCTCCATCGAATTCCAGCCACAAGATGTCGTCCGTGTCTTCATCCTCAGACGAGGTATATTCCCAGGAGAGCTCATGATAGTACAGAGTCAACAGCACACACTGAGGAAAGAAGGCAGAGGCAACAGGAGTGTTTCATCTCAATGGATACTCGTATTGAGTATAGAAGTTGGGCTGTAATGTTAAAATTGTACAAGGCATTGGTGAGGCCAATTCTGGAGTATGGTGTACAATTTTGGAAAGATGTCAACAAAATAGAGAGAGTACAGAGGAGATTTTTAACAATGTTGTCTGGGTTCCAGCAACTAAGTTATAGAGAAAGATTGAACAAGTTAGGTCTTTATTCTTTAGAGCGCAGAAGGTTAAGGGAGGGACGGGGGGGGGGGGGGAGGGGGGGGGACTTGATAGAGGTCTTTAAAATTATGAGGGGGATAGACAGAGTTGACGTGGATAAGCTTTTTCTCATTGAGAGTAGGGAAGATTCAAACAAGAGGACATGATTTGAAAATTAAGACAAAAGTTTAGGGGAAACACGAGGGGGAACTTCTTTACTCAGAGAGTGGTGGCTGTGTGGAATGAGCTTCCAGCAGAAGTGGTGGAGGCAGGTTCGATTTTATCATTTAAAAATAAATTGGATGGGAAATGGAGGGTTATGGTCTGAGTGCGGGTAGATGGGACTTGGTGAGAGTAAGTGTTCGGCACGGACTAGAAGGGCCGGGATGGCCTGTTTCCGTGCTGTAATTGTTATACGGTTATATGTTACAGAAACATAGACAATAGGTGCAGGAGTAGGCCATTCGGCCCTTCAAGCCTGCACCGCCATTCAATATGATCATGGCTGATCATCCAACTCAGTATCCTGTACCTGCCTTCTCTCCATACCCTCTGATCCCTTTAGCCACAAGGGCCACATCTAACTCCCTCTTAAATATAGCCAACGAACTGGCCTCAACTACCTTCTGTGGCAGAGAATTCCACAGATTCACCACTCTCTGTGTGAAAAATGTTTTTCTCATCTCGGTCCTAAAAGACTTCCCCCTTATCCTTAAACTGTGACCCCTTGTTCTGGACTTCCCCAACATCGGGAACAATCTTCCTGCATCTAGCCTGTCCAACCCCTTTATGTTGTTATATGTTATATGATCCCGAAATCAACTCCAGAAAGATCTCCTCCCCTCTCCCTGAATGATGACCAGGATTGTTAAAGAAGGAACTGCAGATGCTGGAGAATCGAGGGTTACACAAAGAGCTGGAGAAACTCAGCATCTAAGGAGCAAAGGAGATAGGCGACGTTTCGGGTTGAGACCCTTCTTCAGACCAGGATTAGTTTGATTCGCCCCTAGGTCTCTCCCGCAGTGAATCAGCCCAGTGGTCAATGATGGAGCAGCATCTGATCACCAAGACCAAACAACTGCACCTTCGACCCAGGAGTGGACTTGCACAGATCACTGTGTGGGGGCCAGGGTCACCAAATGAAACCCTCCCCCTCTGTGTGAAAGAGGAGTGCGTGATGACTGCACCTCTTCGCTGCTGCACTAACTCAGCAAGCATCAGGCTAAATTTCACCCCGCAACCCAGTATTTTACTCAAAGGAACAGGAAGCCATGCTCCCTTAAAGCCCTGTCCCACGGTAAGAGTTCATTCCAAGAGCTCTCCCGAGTGTGCCCCGATTCGAACTCGGAGATTTACGGTAATGGCCGCTCGTTGGTACTCTGGGCTCTCGTGGACATTGTGAAAAATATACATCTTCTAGATGAGCTGGGACGCATCCTCAGTGATGTGACCTGGGGTCATCGGGTGTTTCGGGTCTCACAACATCAGACACCCTCGCCCAGGCGACCCAGCCGGGGTTGATCAGGCCCAGCAGCAACTTGCGTCCCAACAGCAACCGCCCACGGATCGGCCATCTTAATAACTACTCTGCAGGGGTTGGGAGACTCTAGTGCGTGGAGGGACTGGGCTCTGTGGGGTGACTCCCGGCCGGGCTCCTCCTGCGTCTCACCAGGTTCAAGGCCTGTGCGCTCGCCTTCTCCGAGCATTTCATTCTCGCCTGATGGATGTTTCGGCCACGATGGTTCATCAGGCCTTTCCGTAGCTTTCATCGTGGTGAAAAATCTTCACGAGTCTTCCCGTGCTTACCTCCCATTAGCGAGTCTTCCCGAGTACCCGCCGTTAGCGTTACGAGCCGCTAAGAGAAGTCCCCGAGATCCGACGTACCCGCTACGTTCATTCTCCGTGCTTACCACGAGTTTGATTTTTAAAACTCGGGAGAGCTCTTGGAATGAACTCGTACCGTGGGACAGGGCTATTAGATCCCTCCCCACCACCCAAAAGGATTAAGATAGGACGTTCACAATTTCCTTCAGTCTCTCTAAATGAACTTGTATTTGAGCTCCTTCCAAAAACTTTATGTAGTTGGAATGGACCTTGAAGCCGAAAGACAAAATTGAGTACGGGAAGTTTCTATTTTGCCGCAGAAAAATATTACCAGCAGTATTGAATTTCTCAGTGGAAACAAGGAACAGCAGATGGCTTACAAAATAAAAATATTGGGGTAATCCAGCAGGGGGGGGTGGACGACATGAGTGATACCTTTTCCTTACTGTCCATGACTGACACGCCATCCAAGCTGATCGCTATCGTTACAGGTTTGCGTCCGTTCCGCTGGAGAAAACTCTGAACGGGTTTGTCAATCTGGCCGGTGAACATTGCAGAGCTAAAAAGCAAAGAGATGAGGAGTGAGGGGGACGGAGCAACGGAAAGAACACGTTCACAGGCGACGTTTCAGGTCAAGACCCTCTTCAGACTGAGAATCAGGGCAGAGGGGAAGGGCAATTTTCTGATTTACTAGAATTTACTAGAATTTACTAGAATTACCGAAATGGAGATGGGGAGGGGGGGGGTGATCTTATAGAAACATATAAAATTATAAAATAACTGGACAAGCTAGATGCAGGAAAAATGTTCCAGCAACTAAGTTACAGAGAAAGGTTGAACAAGTTAGGTCTTTATTCTTTGGAGCGCAGAAGGTTAAGGGGGGGGGACTTGATTGAGGTATTTAAAATGATGAAAGGGATAAACAGAGTTGACGTGGATAAGCTTTTCCCATTGAGGGTAGGGAAGATTCAAACAAGAGGGCATGACATGAGAATTAAGGGACAGTAGTTTAGGGGTAACATGAGGGGAGACTTCTTTACTCAGAGAGTGGTGTCTGTGTGGAATGATCTTCCAGCAGAAGTGGTGGGGGCAGGATCGATTTTAACATTTAAAAGTAAAGTGGATAGGTATATGGACGGGAAGGGAATGGAGGGGTATGGTCTGAGTGCAGGTAGATGGGACTAGGGGAAAATAAATGGTCGGCACGGACTGGAAGGGGTCACAGCTTAAGGATAAGGGGGAAATTCTTTAGCACAGAGATGAGAAGGACTTTTTTCACACAGAGAATGGTGGGTCTCTGGAACTCTCTGCCACAGAGGGTAGTTGAGGCCAGTTCATTGGTTATATTTAAGAGGGAGTTAGATGTGGCCCTTGTGGCTAAGGGGATCAGAGGGTATGGAGAGAAGGCAGGTACAGGATACCGAGTTGGATGATCAGCCATGATCATATTGAATGGCGGTGCAGGCTCGAAGGGCAGAATGGCCTACTCCTGACCCTAATTTCTATGTTTCTATGGAAGGGCCGAGAAGGCCTGTTTCCGTGCTGTAATGGTTATATGTTATTCATGGAAAAAGTGAATCTGTTGCTGACCCAACTCTCGGTCAGTAAATACCACTTTCACCACCTTTGGACATTCCTCATCAGGCTAGAAAAACGCTCCGGCCTACTTGATGCCACGAGTACCTACGACTAGCATCACGGCCTGCTACGACCTCGTGACGACCATGCTGCGAGTATGAGTCAAGGTCAAGGGCAAAGACGGCAGAGGTCGTGAAAGTATGACAGGCCCTTTGCTCTGTTCTGGTTCTAGACTCTCCCACTAGTGGAAACATTCTCTTCACATCCACTCTGACCAGGCCTTTCATTATTCGGCAAGTTTCAATTAGGTTCCCCACCCCCCCCCCCCCCCCCCCCCCCTCCTCTGTCCTCTTACCCGTAATAAAGCAGGGTGTGACACTTCTGTAGATACTGGTGGTAGAGCAGCTTCAGTGCCTCAGTCTCCTCACATGCAGCAGCCTCCACCAGCTGCCTGAAGGACTCGAGCAGCATCTCTTCATAGCTCTGTTGCCTGGCTCCTCGCGATCGGAAGGCCGCCAATAGCCCGCCGTGCTTCTTGCACAGGTGCGCGGGGAGCAGCGTATCAATTTTCCCCCTGGAAACAGTTTTCGGGTCAACAACGACTCAACAGTGCTTAATTGTCATATGTACCGAAATGGAGATGGGGGGGGGGGGGGGGGGGATCCTATAGAAACATATAAAATTATAAAAGGACTGGACAAGCTAGATGCAGGAAAAATGTTCCCAATGTTGGGCGAGTCCAGAACCAGGGGCCACACAGTCTTAGAATAAAGGGGAGGTCATTTAAGACTGAGGTGAGAAAAAACTTTTTCACCCAGAGAGTTGTGAATTTGTGGAATTCCCTGCCACAGAGGGCAGTGGAGGCCAAGTGGATTTAAGAGAGAGTTAGATAGAGCTCTAGGGGCTAGTGGAGTCAAGGGATATGGGGAGAAGGCAGGCACGGGTTATTGATAGGGGACGATCAGCCATGATCACAATGAATGGCGGTGCTGGCTCGAAGGGCCGAATGGCCTCCTCCTGCACCTATTTTCTATGTTTCTATGGAACAATGTAATTCTCACTTCCAGCATACGGTTCACAAGGTATAGGAGCAGAATTAGGCCATTCGGCCCATCAAGTCTACTCCCGCTGATCTATCGTTCCCGCTCAACCCCATTCTCCCCATCACTCTTGACACTAATCGAGGATCTGTCAATCTCTCCCACTGACTTGGCCTCCACAGCCACCTGTGGCAATGAATTCCACAGATTCACCACCCTCTGACTAAAGAAATGCCTCCTCATCTCCTTTCTAAAGGCACGTCCTTTTATTCTGAGGCTGCGGCAGGACAACAGAATGCAGTCAGGACACTCCAGAACTTCAGGAGACATTTAAGGTGTGGTGACTTTGCACTTTAGGAAAGTCTCCAACAAACAGCAACATGGTAATGGCCAGATCATCTGTTTTAACAATATCAGCTAAGGGATCAACCATTGTTTGGGCATCCTGGAATGGTTGCATCTTGAGAGTCCTGGCAGATCTAGACGTGCCGCTTATGTCACCTCAAGATGATCCAAGGTAGACAAAAATCATATTAAGGATTTGGAAGAGGGAATTAGGAGCAACACTAGCAAGTTTGCGGATGACACAAAGCTGGGTGGCAGTGTGAACTGTGAGGAGGATGCTAGGAGGTTGCAGGGTGACCTGGACAGGTTGAGTGAGTGGGCAGATGCAGTATAATATAGATAAATGGAAGGTTGTCCACTTTGGCGACAAAAACAAGGGGGCAGATTATCTCAATAGGGTTAGGTTAGGTAAGGGGGAGGTACAGCGAGACCTGGGTGTCCTTGTACACCGGTCACTGAAAGTTGGCGTGCAGGTACAGCAGGCAGTGAAGAAAGCTAATGGAATGTCGGCCTTCATAACAAGAGGATTTCAGTACAGGAGTAAAGAGGTTCTTCTGCAGTTGTATAGGGCTCTGGTGAGACCACTGCCTCACCCGCTGAGTTTCTCCAGCATTTTTGTCTAACCTTCCATTTTTCCAGCATCTACAGTTCCTTCTTAAACATCAAGATGATCCGAAGTGCTTTGTAACTGTTTTAGTTTTGGTAATTCAGTGTGGAAACAGGCCCTTCAGCCCACGTCGACCAGCAATCACCCGTGCACTTTTTCTACCCTAAACACTAGGGAAAATTTACAGAAGCCAATTAACTTACTAACCTACACGTCTTTGGGATGTGGAAGAAAACTGGTGGAAAGTATAGGAGTATAGGAGCAGGGAGGTTCTACTGCAGTTGTACAGGGTCTTGGTGAGACCACACCTGGAGTATTGCGTACAGTTCTGGTCTCCAAATCTGAGGAAAGACATTCTTGCCATAGAGGGAGTACAGAGAAGGTTCACCAGACTGATTCCTGGGATGTCAGGACTTTCATATGAAGAAAGACTGGCTTGTACTCCCTAGAATTTAGAAGATTGAGGGGGGGGGTCTTATAGAAACTTACAAAATTCTTAAGGGGTTGGACAGGCTAGATGCAGGAAGATCGTTCCCGATGTTGGGGAAGTCCAGAACAAGGGGTCACAGTTTAAGGATAAGGGGGAAGTCTTTTAGGACCGAGATGAGAAAAACATTTTTCACACAGAGAGTGGTGAATCTGTGGAATTCCCTGCCACAGAAGGTAGTTGAGGCCAGTTCATTGGCTATATTTAAGAAGGAGTTAGATGTGGCCCTTGTGGCTAAAGGGATCGGGGGTATGGAGAGAAGGCAGGTACAGGATACTGAGTTGGATGATCAGCCATGATCATATTGAATGGCGGTGCAGGCTCAAAGGGCCGAATAGCCTACTCCTGCACCTACTTTCTATGTTTCTATGAAAGGAAACCCACTGTAGTTACAGGGAGAATGTGCAAACTTGTTGGCAAGAGAACTTGATAGACTGATCTCAGAAATAACAAGCAAATAACCTTCACTGAGCAGTCAAATTGCCTTTATCCAGGAGCGGAACCCTTTCCGGAATTATTTCTCTCCAATGTTCAGCGTTGACCTTCCCACCACCCACCTCGACCAATAACTTCGGTAAAAGCACAATTAAAAATCACAACGAGCTTGGCATTTGCAGTCTTAGTTTAACCCAAAGAAGGTCATTGCTAACACATTCCAGTACCGCCAACTCAAGTTGTTTAGCCGACACCCCTGCATGCTTCCCCCACTGCTTCAACACCGCTCCCCTCACCTGAGGAAGGCCACATTATGCTGCTCCTGGTCAAAGGGGCCGAGCTCTATTCGACAAGCCAGGGCCCCCAGTTGAAGGCAGTCTTCCAAGTCATAGGGATACCTGCCCTCCAGAATATTACATTTAGCCTCTTCGTACAACAATCGGAGGATACCGTCATCCTGGATCTGAAATAAAAAAAATTTAGGTCAACATTCAACCTTTTTAACCAGAATCCGTTTTGTATGGGTCCCAGAGTCATACATACAGCAGGCAGTGAAGAATGCGAATGGCATGTTGGCCTTTATAACAAGAGGAAGCAAGTACAGGAGCAAGATGTATCTATTAGTGTAGAATCAAATATTCAGACAGGGAGAATTCAAATACAGATTTATTAATCAGATTCCTATGTTTCAGCTTGCAATCAATTTAGGTTTCAAACAAATGCAATCTGCAGACAACGTTATTCAAAGGTCTCAAGGAACGGGGATTTTGAGTGCAGACTAATTTCTGCAGCATTTTTGGTTACCAGAATGCAGTAGAGATCATTAGAATTGTGTTAAACCAACCTGCATCTCTTTGCTCTTGGGAAAGAATACATTCTTCCGATACTGTAAGGTTGGTTCATCTGTGAGTACGAGAGACAGAGTTAATGAACACCGAATGACCGCATCATGGACATCATCTTAGCGAGACTTACAACATTCTTAAGGGGTTGGACAGGCTCGATGCAGGGAGATTGTTCCCTATGTTGGGGAAGTCCAGAACACAGGGTCACAGTTTAAAGATAAGGGGGAAGGAAGACTTTTAGGACCGAGATGAGAAAAACATTTTTCACACAGAGAGTGGTGAATCTTTGGAATTCTCTGCCACAGAAGGTAGTTGAGGCCAGTTTGTTGGCTATATTTAAGAGGGAGCTAGATGTAGCCCTTGTGGCTAAAGGGATCAGGGGGTATGGAGAGAAGGCAGGTGCAGGATACTGAGTTGGATAGAGCTCTAGGGGCTAGTGGAGTCAAGGGATATGGGAAGAAGGCAGGCATGGTTTATTAATCGAGGACGATCAGCCATGATCATATTGAATGGCGGTGCAGGCTCGAAGGGCCAAATGGCCTACTCCTGCACCTATTGTCTATGTTTCTAGCCTGGATCACCTCAGCACAGAGGGAAGAACAAGAAGGGAAGAGACAAAGACTTAAGATTTTTGCCTTCCATCACAGTGAGGAGGTGTTTGGTGAACTCACTGTGGTGGATGTTAAATTTGTGTTTATTGTGTGTTTTTGTTATTTTTATTTGTATTATATGTATGACTGCAGGCACGAAATTTCGTTCAGACCGAAAGGTCTGAATGACAATAAAGGTACCATTACATTTCAGCATCTATGGAGCAAGGGAATAGGTGACGTTTCAGGTCGAGACTCTTCTTCAGGCTGATGTGAAGGGTCTCGATCCAAAACGTCACCCATTCCTTCGCTCCATAGATGCTGCCTCATCCGCTGAGTTTCTCCAGCATTTTTGTCCACCTTTGATTTTTTTTCCAGCATCTGCAGTTCCTTCTTAAACATGGACATCATCTTACTTATAGTTCAGTTTAGTTTATTGTGGATTACACAAAAAGCTGGAGAAACTCAGCGGGTGCAGCAGCATCTAAGGAGCGAAGGAGATAGGCGACGTTTCGGGTCGAGACCCTTCTTCATAGTTTATTGTGGAGTTGCGGTGGAGGCCGGTTCTCTGGATACTTTAGAATGGGGTAGGCCATTTAGAACAGAGACAAGGAAACACTTTTTCTCACAGAGAGTGGTGAGTCCGTGGAATTCTCTGCCTCAGAGGGCGGTGGAGGCCGGTTCTCTGGATGCTTTCAAGAGAGAGCTAGATAGGGCTCTTAAAGATAGCGGAGTCAGGGGATATGGGGAGAAGGCAGGAACGGGGTACTGATTGGGGATGATCAGCCATGATCACATTGAATGGCGGTGCTGGCTCGAAGGGCCGAATGGCCTCCTCCTGCGCCTGTTGTCTATTGTCTATTGTCACATCTATGGAGGTACAGTGAATTTTTTAATTTTTTAATTTTTTTTTAAATGGGTGTTTTCTGAACACCAGATCATGATGATATGTAAGAAGGGCGTTTAGATCACAGAATGTAGCAAACACTCATCTTCCATCCAGGGGTGGAATGTGGATTGAAAGACTCTACTTTGGCTAATGTGTCCCATCCTAGCCCAAAGCACCACTATCAAATGTAGTTACAATAGGCTGACTTCATTTGCATCTGGGCACACATCAAGTTGGCACACAAAGTCCTGCCCAGTCAATTTGTTGAATGCCACAGTGTGCAACAGCCATGGGAAAACATCTCAACTGTTTCATCTCACATTTCACATTCTCTGGGCCAGTACTTAACGCTGACGTTAAGCAGAGCACCGTTCTTGTACCGCCATTCCCTGATCCCCTTCCTCAAGCCTACGTCCTTTCCCATTTCTCAATGCCCCCGTGTCGAATCTCAGCTCCTGAGCATCCACGGCCCTCTTATACGTACAGCGACAGAGGAAGGGCCAAACAGTTCATCGTTCATGCCCGAGGGAACAATGCAATGGTCATTCCTACTTCCACCCCCCGCCCATCCCATTCACCCTTCTGGTTTCTCTATATCTCTAACATTCTCAGGGATAGAGAATTCCAAAGGTTGCAATCTTAAATGGAGAGGGAAAGCTCTCATCTCAGTCCTAAATGGCTGACCCTCTGCGTTCCAAGATCTCGACCATCAACATTTCTCTGCATAACTCAATTGACTCTAACGGGCCTGGCATTCTCTTAACCTTATAGCACGCTGCCACTCTCCACACAAATATGCCCCCAGAATGCCGCAAGACTTCTAAAAGATGCTGAATCAGAAACAAGGATCACTGTTTAGAGACACACAAGAAGCTGGAGACGAGAGATATAAACAGTGTTAAAGAAGGAACAGCAGATGCTGGAGAATCGAGGGTTACACAAAAAGCTGGAGAAACTCAGCGGGTGCAGCAGCATCTAAGGAGCGAAGGAGACTATCTCCTTCGTTCCTTAGATGCTGCTGCCCCGCTGAGTTTCTCCAGCTAGATATAAACAGTGATATGGACAGATGAGATCTATCTACATACAATGACCAAAATGATCATCTGCGATCCTTAAATGGGGGAGGTTTGCTAAACTAATGGGCCTGTTCCGCTTGCCGATTCTTTAGGCAACTGTCATAGCAGGTCGCTGCAAAACCGGCGACAACCTACCTCACCCTGACGACAACCTACGACAGCCCCTACGTCAGGAGAAGTCAAGCTACGCTCATTGGGGTCAAACCCACTGTCGCCTAATTTTTTTTTAAACATGTTGAAAATTTGGCGTCGACCTGAAAGACGCTACCACTTTTTACACGACTAGCGAAGACAACTCCCGGCAAGCATCGGTGACAAACTAGTTGCCTGAGTTGCCTAAAAAAAAGCGCCTAAGAAGGACAGGCCTAATCAGTTTTTAGTTCCTGGCTTTAGATCTAAATGGCGTCAAGTTGGGAAAAAGGGAAGTACAACGGGATCTGGGGGTCCTTGTACATCAGTCTATAAAAATAAGCATGCAGGTACAGCAGGCAGTGAAGAAAGAGAATGGCATGTTGGCCTTTATAACAAGAGTCGTCGAATATAGGAGCAAAGAGGTCCTTCTGCAGTTGTACAGAGCCCTAGTGAGATCGCATCTGGAGTATTGTGTGCAGTTTTGGTCCCCTAATTTGAGGAAACATAGAAACAAAGAAAAATAGAAAAATGCAGGAGTAGGCCATTCGGCCCTTCGAGCCTGCACCGCCATTCAATATGATCATGGCTGATCATCCAAGGAAGGACATTCTTGCTATTGAGGGAGTGCAGCGTAGGTTTACAAGGTTAATTCCCGGGATGGCAGGACTGTCATATGCTGAGAAAATGGAGCAGCTGGGCTTGTGCACCCAGGAGTTTAGAAGGATGAGAGGGGATCTCATTGAAACATAAGATTGTTAAGGGCTTGGAAACGCTAGAGGCAGAAAACATGTTCCCGATGTTGGGGGAGTCCAGAACCAGGGGCCACAGTTTATGAATAAGAAGTAAGCCATTTAGAAAGGAGACGAGGAAATACTTTTGTGTGGTGAGTGGTGAGTCTGTGGAATTCTCTGCCTCAGAGAGCCGGTGGAGGCCGGTTCTCTGGATGCTTTCAAGAGAGAGCTAGATAGGGCTCTTAAAGATAGCGGAGTCAGGGGATATGGGGAGAAGGATAAGGGGGAATTCCTTTAGGACCGAGATGAGGAAAACAATTGATTGGGGGGTAATGATTGGGGATGATCAGCCATGATCACATTGAATGGCGGTGCTGGCTCGAAGGGCCAAATGGCCGACTCCTGCACCTATTGTCTAGATTGTAATATTCCATTGACAGCTTTCCACGATGAATTTCCCACTCGATGTTTTGGTGTAAAAAAAAAAAAAATCATCTCTCCCTTTCCTCCCTGGAGATAAATTGAATAATGCACAAACTGCATTCCCAGATTCAACAAGCTCCAGTGAAAATTCACCCTACCATGGATCACTAATCATCGTGGTTAGACACAAAATGCTGGAGTAACTCAGCGGGTCAGCCAGCATCTCTGGAGAAAAGGAACAGGTAATGTTTCGGTCGAGACAAAGACTTGTTCCTGTCTGAAGGAGGGACTCGACCGGAAACACCACCTATTCCTTTTCTGCAGAGATGCTGCCTGATCCGCTCGCCGAGTTACTCCAGCAGTTTGTATCCATCTTCTGTGCAAGCCAGCGTCTGCAATGCTTTCCGACACATTTTCTCTGCACCATTGTGGTGCTCAGCAAGGACGACCAAAAACTTGGGTTCAATCCAAGTGTTTATTGCAATTCACTTTAGTGTCAGTCTTCATTCCGTGTGGCGTGCACAGCCTAAAGTTGTAGGACAACTTGTTCTATTTGATCTTCGGTAGACAAAGTTGCTGGAGAAACTTCAGCGAGTGCAGCAGCATCCATGGAGCGAAGGAAATGGGCAATGTTTCGGCCCGAAACGTTGCCTATTTCCTTCGCTCCATAGATGCTGCTGCACCCGCTGAGTTTCTCCAGCACTTTTGTCTACCTTCGATTTTCCAGCATCTGCAGTTCCTTCTTAAACATCCATTTGATGTTCCGTTTGTGCACGTCGAGTTGATTGCATTAGTCGAAACAGGGCGGACCACGTGAAGGTTGCAATCTTCCACCCCTTAGTATCAGTGGGCAAAGGGAGAGGGGTCATAGAAACATAGAAATTAGGTGCAGGAGTAGGCCATTCGGCCCTTCGAGCCTGCACCGCCATTCAATATGATCGTGGCTGATCATCCAACTCAGTATCCCGTACCTGCCTTCTCTCCATACCCTCTGATCCCCTTAGCCACAAGGGCCACATCTAACTCTCTCTTAAATATAGCCAATGAAATGGCCTCAACTACCCTCTGTGGCAGAGAGATCCAGAGACCCACCACTCTCTGTGTGAAAAAAGTCCTTCTCATCTCCGTTCTAAAGGATTTCCCCCTTATCCTTAAGAGGTTTGTACTTTACAAAGTACAGTAAAGCCTGCTGAACCTTTAGAATTTGCAGGTTGGTGGAAGATTGCAACATTCACGTGGTCCGCCCCGTTTCGACTAATGCAATCAACTCGACACAGTGCACAAACTGAAGATCAAATAGAACAAGTTGTCCAACAACTTTAGGCTGTGCACGCCACACGGAAGAAGAAGAAGAATTTGCAGAATTCGTTTTGCTGAAGGCCAATTCCGAGTAAAGGCCAATTCCGGGTCTGAAGAAGGGTCTCGACCCGAAACGTCGCCTATCTCCTTCGCTCCTTAGATGCTGCTGCACCCGCTGAGTTTCTCCAGCTTTTTGTGTAATCCTCCGGGTAAACTATATTGTTGTGGTCACGGAAACACATTAGGCAATGTCAGAAAACTTCCTTCCCCAAATGACATTGATGAACCAGATGCACTTGTCAAATTTCACAGAACAAAACCAGCATTTGTCTCCGTTTTAATTAAATCCATTTCATTTCCCTAACTTCCTCAGTGGCACCCTAATTCTTATCTACAGCCTACTGTCCCTCTGGATAAACAGTCAAGTCCCCTGCCATTCCCTTTCTTAGCTTAGCCTCTCCAGCACAAATGCTGTGCTGAACTACTCCCTCCAGTATCAGAGACGCAGACGATCCTAACACAGGATGAAGGCGGAACAAAAGTGGACAGGACACCAAAAGTGGACATTTTGAGGCTCGCTAATTCCACATCAGTTTTAATTCGACATTAGTCTGTGGAATTCTCTGCCTCGGAGGACGGTGGAGGCCAGTTCACTGGATTGTTAAATGGCCGGCAGTTGTTGAAGCTAAGCTCTGGGGTGGGAGATCGCAACCTTCACGTGGTCCGCCCTGTTTCGACGAATGCAATCAACCTGGCGGGCACAATCAAATAAGGTCAAACTGAACAAGTTGTCCTGCAGCTTTAGGCTGTGCACGGCATACGCAAGAAACATAGAAATTAGGTGCAGGAGTAGGCCATTCGGCCCTTCGAGCCTGTACCGCCATTCAATATGATCATGGCTGATCATCCAACTCAGTATCCAGTACCTGCCTTCTCTCCATACCCTCTGATCCCTTTAGCCACAAGGGCCACATCTAACTCCCTCTTAAATATAGCCAATGAACTGGCCTCAACTACCCTCTGTGGCAGAGAGTTCCAGAGACCCACCACTATCTGTGTGAAAAAAGTCCTTCTCATCTCCGTCCTAAAGGATTTCCCCCTTATCCTTAAGCTGTGACCCCTTGTCCTGGACCTCCCCAACATCGGGAACAATCTTCCTGCATCTAGCCTGTCCAACCCCTTAAGAATTTTGTACGTTTCTATAAGATCCCCTCTCAATCTCCTAAATTCTAGAGAGTATAAACCGAGTCTATGCAGTCTTTGTTCATAAGACAGTCCTGACATCCCAGGAATCAGTCTGGTGAACCTTCTCTGCACTCCCTCTATGGCAATAATGTCCTTCCTCTGATTTGGAGACCAGAACTGTACGCAATACTCCAGGTGTGGTCTCACCAAGACCCTATACAACTGAAGTAGAACCTCCCTGCTCCTGTACTCAAATCCTTTTGCTATGAAAGACGATCTAAGCTGCGGAATTCGCTGCCTCAGAGGGCGGTTCTCTGGATACTTTCAAGCGGGAGCTAAGACAGCAAGTACGTTTATTGGCCAAGTATTCACATACAAGGAATTTGCCTTGGTGCTCCACCCACAAGTGACAACATGACATACAGCGATAGGGCTCTTAAAGATAGGGAATATGGAGAGAAGGCAGGAACGGGGCACTGATTGGGGTTGATCAGCCATGATCACATTGAATGGCGGTGCTGGCTCGAAGGGCCGAATGGCCGACTCCTGCACCTATTGTCTAAATTTACATTTTAATTCTACACACAAATATCTGCGTCTGTCACAACACTTACCATGAACAATTTCGTCGGCCGAACACTTAGTGAAGCGGTAGAGGAGGTCCGGCCACTGCCGACAGAGTTTGTACGGACAGTGCTTGGGTTTCAGCTGCAGCTCTGCAAACATAAACAGGGCAGGTGAGGTAGGGGCAATACAAGGAGAGCATTACACCTGCCTGCCGGTTCCCCACCTCCAAAATACATTGTCCTGGGTTTGACCTCACTTTAATCAACCAGCCCAGTCTGAGGAAGGGTTTCGGCCCGAAACGTTGCCCATCTCCTTCGCTCCACAGATGCTGCTGCACCCGCTGAGTTTCTCCAGCACTTTTGTCCACCAGCCCAGTAACATGGTTGTTTCTGTAATTTTAATCAAAAATGCACTCACACATGCAACCTCTATCTATACTACCTCTGCTTCCCCACCCCCAAAAACTGGCTGCGATTCAGTTACTATCATCTCTGCAGTCAAGCTTAAGGGCGGAAGATTGCAACCTTCACGGAGTCCGCCCTGTTTTAGAAACATAGAAAAATAGGTGCAGGAGTAGGCCGTTCGGCCCTTCGAGCCTGCACTGCCATTCAATGTGATCATGGCTGATCATCCAACTCAGTATCCCGTACCTGCCTTCTCTCCATACCCCCTGATCCCTTTAGCCACAAGTGCCACATCTAACGCCCTCTTAAATATAGCCAATGAACTGGCCTCAACTACCTTCTGTGGCAGAGAGTTCCAGAGACTCACCACTCTCTGTGTAAAGAATGTTTTCCTCATCTCGGTCCTAAAAGAATTCCCCCTTATCCTTAGACTGTGACCCCTTGTTCTGGACTCCCCCAACATCGGGAACAATCTTCCTGCATCTAGCTTGTCCAACCCCTTAAGAATTTTGTAAGTTTCTATAAGATCCCCCCTCAATCTTCTAAATTCCAGCGAGTACAAGCCGAGTCTATCCAATCTATCCTCATATGAAAGTCCTGACATCCCAGGAATCAGTCTGGTTTCGACTAATGCAATCAACTCGACGTGCACAAACGGAAGATCAAATAGAACAAGTTGTCCAACGACTTTAGGCTGTGCACGCCACACGGAAGGAGAAGAAGTCAAGCTTAGTCTCATGTTGGAAGCCTCAGCATCACCTGTGCACTGCTCCACTGCCTGTAGCCATCTATAGATGTCTTAGCCAAGGGGCCGTATCGAGTGGTGGAGACTGGAATGTTGCGATGGTACTCGGCAAAGCCAAATCCGTCGGAGTAATAAACGTGCAGTCTAGCAGTGATCAGAATCCAGGATTTGGGCTGGCGAGCCACAATTTTAAATGCAGGCTCCATGCAGTCCTCAGATCAACCCTGGTGATTGTGAGTTTAATTCAATTGGGATTGGTGTTGACTGTGCGTGGATGTGAAAGGGAAGAAAAAGCAACTGCAGAAGAACCATAGAGCACAACATTTTTTTCACTCTACAATTACAAGGCTTAGTTCCAGTCTGACTCTGCCATGACAAAGAACTTCCTCAAAAAGTGACAACTACCTTCATAGAAACATAGAAAATAGGTGCAGGAGTAGGCCATTCGGCCATTCGGCCCTGCACAGCCATTCAATATGATCATGGCTGATCATCCAACTCAGTATCCCGTACCTGCCTTCTCTCCATACCCCCTTTAGCCACAAGGGCCACATCTAAATCCCTCTTAAATATAGCCAATGAACTGGCCTCAACTACCTTCTGTGGCAGAGAATTCCACAGACTCACCACTCTGTGTGAAAGGTGTTTTTCTCATCTCGGTCCTAAAAGACTTCCCCCTTATCCTTAAACTGTGACCCCTTGCTCTGGACTTCCCCAATGTCGGGAACAATCTTCCTGCATCTAGCCTGTCCAACCCCTTAAGAATTTTGCAAGTTTCTATAAGATTCCCCCCTCAATCTTCTAAACCTTCAATCTTCAGGGGCAGAGTTGTTCTGGGGTCTACGCAAACAAAATATCAAAACCCGGCTTGTCTGTAATTGCATCGCAGAAAATCCAGAGAGTTCCTCTCAGTTGTCCAAGACAATTCTGAAGGTCCATGTCCCTCTTAAATACGATCCTAATTGGTTCTCACGTCTCCGTGGATTGTCACCTTGTCTTGGTGGAGAAGCTTGTGTGGACCTGAGATCGATGCCGTCTGGAGCTAGACTCCTGGTAGGGCCACCCATGGGGGTAAGATCGAGGGGGGGGGGGGGGGGGGGTCTCTCTGACAAAGAGCGATCCAACCAAGACCTCAACGGTGGAATTGGCGGAGGACGATGGCTGACCTTAGTGGAGCGTCACAACGGCTGGGAAGGCGGATGAAGGCTGCAGCAGAAATGAGTCTCTGGTCGTCTTGGACTCCATGCCTAGATCTGTCAAAGACTGTGGGGAGGCTGTCTGTGCACCATTCTCCCCATGTTAAGCAAAGTCACGCACAGGCTTCCTCCATAGAGGGAATAGCACCCTGGAGACACCAATGGTCATGCATGGGACGCTATGGAGTAGCGATGAAGAGGTTTGGGCCTCGTGGAGAGCGAGCGCCTCCTGCGAGTGTAGGGACCCAACACAGACAGTGGAGCACACAGTCACCAGCTGCCCCAAACACCGGCCACCCAATGGTGAACGAGGTCTGATTGACCTGGACAATGACCACGTTGGCCTGGCTCACCTCAACGGGGCTGCAGGTCTAAAAGACACACGACAGAAGACAAAGACATAACCTGAAGGAGGCCTAAGAAGAAGAATTGGTTCTCAAGCTACCCCCAACTTTCCTGAAGAAGTCTGAAGAAGGGTCTCGACCCGAAACGTCGCCTATCTCCTTAGATGCTGCTGCACCCGCTGAGTTTCTCCAGCTTTTTGTGTAACCCCCAACTTTCAGCTCAGTTACTCTGTCCAGAGGTCCATAATACACAAAGAAAAACTCCAAACATCAGTCCCAATTCTAGTTTAAATTTGAAGTTCTTCATCTCTGAATGGTCAGAACTATACGCTACGAAGGGTTTCGGCCCGAAACGCTGCCTATCTCCTTCGCTCCATAGATGCAGCTGCACCCGCTGAGTTTCTCCAGCATTTTGTGTACCCTATACCGAATGAATGCAAGTTCAAAATCAGCCTAAATTGATAATTTCACGTCTCTGCAACCGTAAAACCTTCGGAAACAAAGCTCTCCTCGATACAAATGTGCCTGCATTAAAACTGCTAGGAAAAGCATGCATCTCAACTCCTCACAGGGCTGTCCGACATCGATTTTATGTGTCGGCTCCTTCAGCGAGTGGAATTCACACTTCAAGTAACCAGAGCTGCTCCTTCAGTGGCAAGTGTAACAACTCAACCCTATCAATTGTGAGAATGTAATTGTTGCAATGATGGGAAAACTGCGCCTTCCATCACGAGCAGAGGGTGACGAACAATGTCATTCTGGCACCTGTCTCACTGTGGTTTCCAAAGAAACATTCACAATGCAGCCATTGTGCACAGTGGTATTTAGGCGTCAGTGGGTGAAGTCATTTTGGAGGCCGAATCCCCGAGGATGCATTATCTTACATGAGATTTTATTCACAACTGAGAAATTCAGTACGTGCTATATTTATATGCACAATATGTCTGCAAGATGTCTGCCAGGCTTTTGTTCCTCTCCTCCTCTCTCTGGGATAATGTTTCTATTTATTAATCCCGTTTCACTGTGCAGTGATTGCTGCTCCCAAGCAATGGCCCTATGAAGTGCGTGAAGAGTATTCTATAAATGTTATAGACAATAGAAAATAGGTGCAGGAGTAGGCCATTCGGCCCTTCGAGCCAGCACCGCCATTCAATATGATCATGGTTGATCATCCCCAATCAGTACCCCGTTCCTGCCTTCTCCCCATATCCCCTGACTCCGCTATTTTTAAGAGCCCTATCTAGCTCTCTCTTGAAAGCATCCAGAGAACCGGCCTCCACCGCCCTCTGAGGCAGAGAATTCCACAGACTCACCACTCTCTGTGAGAAAAAGTGTTTCCTCGTCTCCGTTCTAAATGGCTTACCCCTTATTCTTAAACTGTGTGTGTGGCCCCTGGTTCTGGACTCCCCCAACATTGGGAACATGTTTCCTGCCTCTAGCGTGCCCAAATCCTTAACAATCTTATGTGTTTCAATGAGATCCCCTCTCATCCGTCTAAACCCCAGAGTGTACAAGCCCAGCCGCTCCATTCTCTCAGCATATGACAGTCCCGCCATCCCGGGAATTAACCTGGTAAACCTACGCTGCACTCCCTCAATAGCAATAATGTCCTTCCTCAAATTAGGGGACCAAAACTGCACACAATACTCCAGGTGCGGTCTCACTAGGGCCCTGCACAACTGCAGAAGGACCTCTTTGTTCCTACATTCGTTTGTTCCTGTTATAAAGGCCAACATGCCATTCGCTTTCTTCACGGCCTGCTGTCCCTATAAAACACATTTTATAAAACACATTTTTACTTCAGTCACCCTTCAGATCCGACGAGGTGATATAGTGCCTCTATGCTGTCCAATTAAGGTTTCAAAATTCTAAGAAAAACCTTTCTGCATCCAGGCAAAGTAGTCTTATTTCTTCAAGCGTGTTAGAAAGATCACTGTGCATTACCAAAGTCGGGCTGCTTCGTAAAGTCTCCATTAAAAGCTCAGCTGAGACAATAATTCACAACCAAATGGTGCCATTAATGTGTCACAAGTTTAGGATTCTGTGGAGCATTAGCAGACAAAACCTGACACTGACCTGAAATTATAATAGCCCCGTCGCACGGTGCGAGTTCATTCCAAGAGCTCCCCCGAGTTTAAAAAAAAGTCAAACTCGTGGTAAACACGGGGAATGAACGTAGCGGGTATGTTGGAGCTCGGGGACGTCTCTTAGCGCTAACGGCAGGTACTCGGGAAGACTCACTAACGGCAGGTAAGCACGGGGAGACTCGTGAAGATTTTTCAACATGAAGAAATATGTCCACGAGAGCCATTGCCGTAAATCTCCCAGTTCGAATCAGGGCAAACTCTGGAGAACTCTTCGAATGTTGAATGGCGGTGCAGGCTCGAAGGGCCGAATGGCCTACTCTGCACCTATTTTCTATGTTTCTATGTAACCTCTAACAGAGATGTGATGTCCAACACCTAGAAGGACAAGGGCAGTGAAGCAAGGGAAAGCCACCGCTCGCAATTACCCCCACGGATTACAAACCACTTTGATATGAAACAAAGGTGGACAAAAAAAGCTGGGGAAACTCAGCTGGGGTGAGGCAGCATCTATGGAGCGAAGGAAATAGGCAACGTTTCGGGCCAAAACCCTTCTTCAGACTTCTTCGGGGGTGGAAGATTGCAACCTTCACGTGGTCCGCCCTGTTTCGACGAATGCAATCAACCCGCCGTGCACAATCAAATAAGATCAAATAGAACAAGTTGTCCTACAACTTAAGGCTGTGCACGCCATACGCAAGAAGAGGAAGACTTCTTCGATTTTCCAGCATCTGCAGTTCCTTCTTAAACCACTTTGATATGAAACTATGTAGTGTTAAAGAAGGAACTGCAGATGCTGGAAAATCGAGGGTACACAAAATGCTGGAGAAACTCAGCGGGTGCAGCAGCATCTATGGAGCGAAGGAGATAGGCAACGTTTCAGGCCAAAACCCTTCTTCAGAATGATGGGGGGAAGAAAGGAAAAAGGAGGAGCCCAAGGGCTGAGGGAGAGGTGGGAAGGGTAGGAGACAACAAGGGTTAACAGAATTGAGAGAATTCGATGTTCATGTCAAGAGGATGCAAACTCCCCAAGCGGAATATGAGGTGCTGTTCCTCCAATTTGCGGTGTTGCTCACTCTGGCCGTGGAGGAGGTCCAGGACAGAGAGGTCGGATACGGAATGGGAGGGGGAGTTGAATTGCTGGGCCATCGGGAGGACGGGTTGGTTCATGCGGACCGAGCGGAGGTGTTCGGCGAAACGATCGCCCAGCCTCCGCTTGGTCTCATCTAGCTGACATCTAGTTGTATCTTCATCAGCGCTGGGGTTTCCATCTTGGAAATCCTCATATATTGGTACTGAAGGAAAACATTCACCGCATAGACTACAGCAGTTGAAAGCAAGGGTCTCTGCCACTGAAAAGGTAATTAGGATCGGACTAGCCAGGAATATCCACCATCCAACGCTTTCACGGCACAGATAAAGTCAACCAACAGTTCACCATCTCAAGACAAGACCAACAAAAGAATGTGGAGACTTACCAAGGAAGGGCGAGATGAGCCAGAATGAGAAAACCTCGTGAGCCTGATCAGGTAGTCGCAACGCCTCCCGGACCGTCCTGCCCAGCTCCCCTGCCGTGAGAGATGACAGACTCTCCACCGACAGCTGAATGACCGAGTTGTTCACCAAGTAAATCAGGACCTCAGAGTCTGCAAAAAGAAAGGGCGGCAAAGAAATTACCAAACATTGTAATTGACTGACAAGATCGCATACCCAAATACAATGAGAACAATAGACAATAGGTGCAGGAGTAGGCCATTCGGCCCTTCAAGCCAGCACCGCCATTCAATGTGATCATGAGGAAAAATGTTACGATGAAATCTTAAGAAAGTCCAGAACTCAACCTTTGCTTTCAATGTTTCAACGTAGGCACGCTCTTCTTTCTGGGTGTTTTTTACAGGCTGTTATTAAAACGACACGTATGGAAAAACAGACCATACTGACGACCCTCGGCTACTAAGCCCCTCATTCTATCTCAACTACTGTTTCTTAATTCCCCATAGGTTCTGAAGAATCCCCATAGTTCGGAAGAAGGGTCTCGACCCGAAACGTCGCCTATCTCCTTCGCTCCTTAGATGCTGCTGCACCCGCTGAGTTCTATTGAGTGTGACAATGATAACGCAACAGCTTTACTGAAACAATAAGAATGGTTTGCTTTCTCTGAGCAGGTTTTGTCACATTTTCTTCACCCCTGTTCACCATTACTCATACATTGACAGGCCATTAATATAACTGAAGAAGGGTTTCCGCCCAAAATGTGGCCTATTTCCTTCGCTCCATTGATGCTGCCTCACCCGCTGAGTTTCTCCAGCACTTTTGTCTGCCATTAATATAAGAAATTAATGCAGATGCAGTATAATGTGGATAAATGTGAGGTTATCCACTTTCGTGGCAAAAATAGGAAAACCGACTACTATCTAAATGGAGGCCGATTAGGAAAAGGGGAGATGCAGCGTGACCTGGGTGTCATGGTACACCAGTCATTGAAAGTAGGCATGCAGGTACAGCAGGCAGTGAAGAAAGCCAATGGTATGTTAGCTTTCATAGCAAAAGGATTTGAGTATAGGAGCAGGGAGGTTCTACTTCAGTTGTATAGGGTCTTGGTGAGGCCACACCTGGAGTATTGCGTACAGTTCTGGTCTCCAAATCTGAGGAAGGACATTATTGCCATAGAGGGAGTGCAGCGAAGGTTCACCAGACTGATTCCTGGGATGTCAGGACTGTCTTATGAAGAAAGACTGCATAGACTCGGTTTATACTCTCTAGAATTTAGGAGATTGAGAGGGGATCTTATAGAAACTTACAAGATTCTTAAGGGGTTGGACAGGCTAGATGCAGGAAGATTGTTCCCGATGTTGGGGAGGTCCAGGACAAGGGGTCACAGCTTAAGGATAAGGGGGAAATCCTTTAGGACCGAGATGAGAAGGAATTTTTTCACACAGAGAGTGGTGGGTCTCTGGAACTCTCTGCCACAAAGGGTAGTTGAGGCCAGTTCATTGGCTATATTTAAGAGGGAGTTAGATGTGGCCCTTGTGGCTAAGGGGATCAGAGGGTATGGAGAGAAGGCAGGTACGGGATACTGAGTTGGATGATCAGCCATGATCATATTGAATGGCGGTGCAGGCTCGAAGGGCCGAATGGCCTACTCCTGCACCTAATTTCTATGTTTCTATGTTCTAAACGGATAAGTGGCCATCCAGTACAATAAGCCCATTTCGGTGTGTTTGAGGACCAAGTTAAGGAACAAGGTAGACAAAAATGCTGGAGAAACTCAGCGGGTGAGGCAGCATCTCGATGCTGCCTCACCCGCTGTGTTTCTCCAGCATTTTTGACTACCTTCGATTTTCCAGCATCTGCAGTCGCTTCTCAACTAAAAGTTAAGGAAGGAAATTATATCCAACATTGGATTGGGATTAGTCGCACATGTGAGAGGATTCGAAAATCTTCAGAAGCCAAAAGCTAACTAGACAACTTATGATGAAAAGTACAAGAATAATCGAGTAAATAATATGAAAACAAACAGTTTTAACTGGTATATTAAAATATATTCTCATTTTATACACTATAAACATTTCAATAGACTAGAGGACATAGCTTTAAAGTGAGAGGGGCAAAGTGTGAAGGAGAGCACATGGTAAGTCGCCACCCCCCCCCCCCCCCCATGCAGATTAGTGGGTGCCTGGGACCACCGCCAGGGGCATGATAGGAGACAGGTACGATAGTGGCATTTAAGAGGCTTTTAGATAGGTACTAGACCAAGTGCAGTGGTCCCCGAACGTGCTTCAGTCGGGAAAAACGGCCGCGAGGAAAAAAAAAATGGCGGGGTTTTTGGAGGAGAGTGGGCTGCATCAGCTGCTGTTATGGTGTCTGGCCAGCAGGAGGCCACAACATGAGTGAGTGTGTGTGTGTGTGTGGGGGGGGGGGGGGGGGGGGAAGGTTTTTTTATTTGTTAAAAGTGTACATAAAAAGGCCTAAATGCAATGAGGAGCGAATGGGTGAATGTAAAAGTGCAATGTGTGGCAAAATGGAAAATATCTCGGGGTTTGAAAGTGCGGTTTTGGCGAACCATGAAATCAAAGGGCAAATCTGACACACAGCCGGTCTGCAGACACACACACACACACACACAGAGTTTTAATAGTACACTAGACCAAGTGCAGACCCGTTGGGTGTGGTCCCCAAATGTGCTTCAGTCGCGAAAATCGGCCGCAGGGAATAAAAATTGCGGCGTTTTGGGAGGAGAGCGGGCTGCATCAGCTGCCGTTATGGTGTCTGGCCAGCAGGAGGCCACAAAATGAGAGAGACTGTGTGTGTGTGTGTGTGTGTGTGTGTGTGTGTGTGTGTGTGTGTGTGTGTGTGTGTGGGGGGGGGGGGGGTGGAAGGATTTTATTTTAAAAAGTGTACATAAAAATGTCGATATGTAATGAGGAGTGATTGGGTGAAATCATGAATCAAAGGGCAAATCTGACACACAGCCGGTCGGCAGACACACACACACACCCACACACACAGTTTTAATAGTTTATAGATATTATAACAATAATGATGCCATTATTGTCATTGTACTTAGAAATACAACAAAATTAGAAGATCTACTCCTGATCAGCGTAGCCAAAACAAGTTCAAACTAGACAAAAACACATCCAATACCTCATTTAACTGCTTGAAATAGTAGATAAATTCTATTTTTTACTCCTAGGTAAAAACATTGAGCTGGGAGAATATTGCACTTTAAAATGTAATACACACTTTAAGAGTATTTATGGGGATCAGAGGAATAAAGATCAATTGCAGGCAGATTCATTTAACCTGACATTACATTAAACACAGACATTGTGGGCGAAAGGGCTTGTTCCTATGATATACTGCTTATCTTAATAAAAATACTTGATCCAAATGCTAGAAGGGACGATTTAATCTCCTTCACAAAAAAAAACAGGATATCTAATGGGGCTAAACAATGACAAGACCCTAACCATGACACAGCATTATAGACAAACTCTGTCAGCAGTGGCCGTACCTCCTCTACCGCTTCACTAAGTGTTCAGCCGACGAAATTGTTCATGGTAAGTGTTGTGACAGACACAGATATTTGTGTGTAGAATTCAAATATAAATTTAGACAATAGACAATAGGTGCAGGAGTAGGCCATTTGGCCCTTCGAGCCAGCACCGCCATTCAATGTGATCGTGGCTGATCATCCACAATCAGTACCCCGTTCCTGCCTTCTCCCCCATATCCGCTGACTCCGCTATTTTTAAGAGCCCTATCTAGCTCTCTCTTGAAAGCATCCAGAGAACCGGCCTCCACCACCCTCTGAGGCAGAGAATTTCACAGACTCACCACTCTCTGTGAGAAAAAGTGTTTCCTCGCCTCAGTTCTAAATGGCTTACTCCTTATTCTCAAACTGTGTGTGTGGCCCCAGGTTCTGGACTCCCCCAACATCGGGAACCTGTTTCCTGCCTCTAGTGTGTCCAAGCCCTTAACAATCTTATACGTTTCAAATATAATCATTCCGGAACTTAGCTACAGATTCAATACTTTGGCTGCAATCTGCACAAATCCCTGGATTCTGAAGATTCCCAACCGCAAATGTAACAACAATTCAAGGAAGGAGGGGCACATAAAAGAGAAAACTAAACGGCAATTAGCCTGACTTCCGCAATTGGGGAAATGGTGGAACACATTGAGGAAGTAGTAGGACATTTAAGGGCCTGTCCCACTTTCACAACCTCTGCCGAGTTTGCCCTTGACTCATACTCGTAGCATGGTCGTCATAGGTAGGCCGTAGCAGGCCGTGATGCTAGTCGTAAGTACTCGTGGCATCGGGAAAGGTTGTGGCGTTTTTTTTTAAAAGCCTGATGAAAAATGTCCACGAGTAAGAAAGGTCGCGAATTAGGTCGTGAAAGTGGGGACAGGCCCTTTAGGAAAAGCACTAAAACCATGAAGCCTCTCAGTTACACAAAAAGCTGGAGAAACTCAGCGGGTGCAGCAGCATCTAAGGAGCGAAGGAGATAGGCGACGTTGCAGGTCGAGAC